>JAODOY010082793.1:0-15071 GCA_025399855.1 Forbesichthys papilliferus | reverse complement strand
ATGCAGACTGAGTTTCCATTCAAATGAATGCAGACTGAGTTTCCATTCAAATGAATGCAGACTGAGTTTCCATTCAAATTAATGCAGACTGAGTTTCCATTCAAATTAATGGGTGTTACAAACAATAACAAGCTACATTATTCTCCCATCTATAGCTGTGGAACAGAGGCTCAGGATCCCCATACGCACGCACGCACTTTGAAATGACCAACTTTGTAATATATTTTAGTTTTAAAATTCTTTATCCTTTAAGCACAAGGGCACCATCGGCCAAACTGGAAATTTAAGGTTTTGAGATACTCTTTAGTATTACCAACTTTGTTATCTTAATTGTTTACAATGTCATATTTAGGAAGCATTGAAGCACATCTTTTAAGAGCATTAACTGCTCCTGTATAGGATGGTGAACAGTATATTGAATACATAAACAACAAATGAGTCTTTGGGTACTTTTTAAGCGTCTTTGAGTACTTTCAAGCATCTTTGAGTACCTTTTAAGCATCTTTGAGTACGTTCAAGCACCTTTGAGTACTTATTAAGCGCAATATAAATAAATTGTATTATTATTATCATCATCATCATCATCATCATCATCATCATCATCACACGCAGCATAAAGTCCTAGACAGGGCTATATTTCTCTACACTACTCACGGTGCAGGCTGAGGGAGATGTTGATGGTGCGGACGTCAGTGACGTTCTTCAGGTCAGGGACGCTTGCACACTTGAGCTGTGTGGCAGCGGGCGTGTCGCCCACATCGATCCAGCAGATGGTCTCCTGGGCGTAGATGAAGTCCATGGCCATGGTCTGCTTGGTGGTGATGGAGGGCAGCCGGGTCGAGGAGCCACTCAGGGAGGTACAGCGGATGTCGTTGAGATTGGCGATTAGCAGCACGGGGAGCCGGTCCACGGGGTCTACGGGGGAGGGAGGCACAGAGGAGGAGAGTTATAGGGAGGGGAGGGGGGGGGGGGGGGGGGGCAGGGAGGGAGGGAAGGGAGGACGAGTGGGAGAGAAGGAAGGGAGGTAAGAAGTAAGAAAGGGAGGAAAGAAAGGAACAGTGGGATGGAGGGAAGAAAGGAGAAATTAAGCATAATAAGGCAGGACATTTTGAAGGAATGATGAAAAACAAAGGAATAATTATTGATCAAACACCAGAGAAAGAAGAAGGGGGCGACCAGAGAGGGAACGCTGAAGGTCACCGAGTACCTGCGTCTCCTAAACGTGCACTAAAGAAGTTCAAAGTGAATTACTCGGGTGTCAGAGCATGCTAATGTGATTAATCTAATATAACACAGCAGAGCGCTGTAGCTAAGTGTGAAATACATCTACTTGGACAATCGCTAGTATGGATGGTGTGCAGAAGAACCCCTGTCTTTCTCTTTTTATGTCGATTTGTTTACTTTTATATATTGCTTGTTCACTCTGGGTCTCAAAGAGCTGCATGAGCCAAAATTTCACATAGGAAAATAAACAATACACATGCCTTTGGTAACTCCAGATGCATAATGGTGTGTGTGTGTGTATGTATATATATATATATATATATATATATATATATACACACACACACACACACACAAACGTCCAGTTTCACGGCCCACACACAGACACACCCAATCTGCTACAGGTGTAGCCTGTTGAGAACTCATATAAGTTGCAACTGTAATTAAACTACAATTTTCATCTCACATTTAGCTCAACACTATATTAGAACCACTGAGCCTTTTTATAGTTGTCAAAACACAATACAAAGCGATTTTTATAATGCATGTGTTCTCATTCATGGAATTAACGCCCGTCACTATGATGTCGGATTATGGCAGTCTATTGCCTTTGCTTCTTTACTCAAAGAGACAATGTGGAATAATATAACACTTTATTTAGGGTCATTTTGCTGATACTCCTACCATTCTTGGCCTTGCAGGAGCGGTTGTCTGGCTGAAGCAGGTAGCCCTCCACACAAGAGCAGGTGTAGGATCCCTCGGTGTTGGTGCACGTCTGGCTACAAGTGCCGTACACATTGCACTCGTTGAAATCTGCCGGCAACACAAGGCGGTGAATAAAAGCAGTTGGTACAGTAGCACGGTTCAAACTTTTAGTCCAAAAACCTGCACGGGTGTTTTGTCATGGAAATGCTGAATGCTGGATCCACGCAGGAGTAGAATTGTACTGAATACTACATTTAAAACAGGCTATTTTTCACAAACTGCATTTACTAGTATCTATTTCCAGAATTGTGTACTGTACATTTTGAAACGTATAACCATGATGCTGTTTGCTTATGATGAAAGGTGTACGATGTATTTGGCCATTGTCACTGTGGACAGCAAAAAGACTACATTTACTGTACATCAGGTAGCAAAGTGTCAAATAGCTTCTCTCTGCCTGTACCAAGCTAGCCTACGATAGCCTGCGCCGGCCACTCACCTTTACATTTCTTCCCGTCAGGCCCGACCTCATAGCCGTGGTTGCAGTAGCATTTGGGTCCGTCGTGCGTCGCCGAGCAGTTGGACTGGCAGTTAAGGGCCGCACAATCGGGCGCCAGCTCTACGCCAGACGGAGAGAGACACACAAATCACAATTAGATTAAGGACAGCGGGAAGGGGTGAAGTGTATTAATGGCCAACGCTCAAGTGAGGAACACATCCAGATGGGTGGCGCCTCGGTCATCCAATCCTTGACTTAGAAGAAGGCGGGAGAACCGGGCAAGTAACGGACTGGGGGGAACCACAATAAATCCATTGCTTCCTGGAGGCTCCTTGTTTGTTGGCAGGTCAGCTTTCTGATGCTTCTCTAAATCCTGGCACTATCTTCAAAGCCATACTACCCTAGCCTATATCCTATACTAACTCTGGTGTGTGTGCGTGTGTGTGTGTGTGTGTACGCTAGTGTGAAAGCACGCTTTACGTCCAGTGACAGAAGCGGAGGAGGATATTTTAACGCAGGGTTTCATCTTCAAACCAACACGGAGGTAACTCAAGGACACATAAGCAATGAATTAGCAACATCCTGCTAACTATCTATGTGCCTTCCTACATGTGTGCGCCCATGAAATCTTGGACCGACAAGTGACGGTGGTTTCTGGAATGGATGTTAACATACACTGGTTGATAAAGTATTGCTGCATTAGTATGTATTAGTATGTGGCTCAATGGCCCTTACTTGCATTTTGGTGCCAAGTGCACAAAATATTTGCCATATTCACTTGAGTGACCCCAGAGGGAACTGGATCCTGGCCCTAGTTTAAAAAGTCAACCCTGGGATTTACTGTACACGAGGGCAGAGGTAAACAGATGTTAATCCTCTCTCCCTCCCACACGTCCCACTTAAAGGTCTTAACACACGCTACACATTGGTGCCTATGCATTCCCTGGCTGCAGTCGCCAGTAATACCACTCCAGCATGCCCTGTGTAGCCCAGACAAGCAAAAAGACCAAATAACCTCCGCACAAAGATTCATTGTTTGCTTATGGTGCCAGAATCACCATTACACCAATTAGGACAATTGGACCTAAGACCAAAGAGACTGAAGCTTTATCCAATCATGTTAATCACACGCAAACAATAGTCACAATTTCTCTGAGCCAAGTCTTAGCACGTTGAACGTTTAAAATAGAATTCACTTAGGCTCCTAAAACTAAATGTAGCTCAAAAATGCCTGCTTTAGGAGAAACTCTTGTTTAAATGTTATGGCCGTATCACTCCGAATTTCAGGTTCAAGAGTTATTCAAAAGCATGTTAATAATTGCCAAAAATGCCCTAATGTAGCCTAATCAGAAGTCCTGAATATTATTGTACTCTGGTAAATGTTTTCCAGAAATGTAATGGCAGTGATCCTATAAACATTATGTTATTCACAATCATTTCTGATAATTAATCATAATAAACAAAAAATCACACATGAACATGCTGGGGCCTTGACTGTTCCCACAACCATTTTGAAGCCATTGATCCTGTTAGTGCATGGATGGCAACCACAAATGTGTCCAAAGCACAGTGGGGAGTGAGAGCAGAATGCTATTAACACCAAGCGAGAACCTCCGGTGCTGAGAAATTAATACAACGTGGAGGTTTCAACCCCTGCAATTCCTCGAATGGCCACTTGAGGCTGGCTGCAAAAGGGAGTCAATCCCCATATACTCCAATGTTAAAATATCAGACTGTAGCAAAAATAAACACGTTTACAGCATGGTGCAGAAAGCAGTTTAACTTAACAGGGGTGAATGTATTTTATAAGTAATCAGTTAAAAATATATTAGCCATACAATTATCCTATTATAATGGATAGGGGGCATAGGGGAACTTTAAAGGCAGAGTGAGGTACTGCAAAGATGTCGACGGCTAGAGCCCAGCACGGTGCCGTGTTCAAATCCGCTCTTGAGAAAAGCTGTGGGTGGCGTCACGGAGGGTTAGCCTATTTATACATACACAGTCGATGGTTAACATCATCAATGCTGGAGAAAACCTATATCATACTCCTGCTACAACATACAGAATAAAAGTATGATATGGGGCCGAAATGGAAAATGAATAAAGAAACAAAGGCAATAAGTTAGCAGGAGACGAGGTGAGGAAGAAGATTAAGGGGGAACGCTCGATCCTTGATTCACAAGCCTCCAAGTGAGTGAACAACCGCATCATGTGATTATCTGTAACTGAGGTACGGTAAGAGAAAGATAGCTGGTGACACAATCACAATACTGATGAGCACTGTTCAAAGCCAGGCCATGAGGAAAGAGTGTTCTGAGCAGATGACACACTGATGATGATAGGTGGGTCAGTGTCCAGTCATGACCAGGGTTACAAAAAGTGTGTGTGTGTGTGAATGATTTCATAATCACTCAAAAATAAATCATATCTACCTTTTTTATCCCCCTTTGAGCCAAGTACCACCAATCATTCATACTAGCTGCCATGAACAAATCTAGACGTTCATCAGATTAGCTGCTACTACCCATTCAACAACACTGTGTTCTGCTGTGTGTCACCCTAGAGTGATGTGTGTTGTGACATTCCTAGCCATTTGCTCTCTGTGTGGGGGACGTGTCAACACATGCCTGTCTTGTAGTTATAGCTGTCAGGAGCATACAATGTTGTTCTATGCTAACGGTCAGTAAACACGGAATCATCCAGGAAACATTCAAATAAGTATTTAACAATACAGACTTACTATGTGATTTTTAGTTTCTGAATGTCTTGGTGGATTCTACAGTAAAGTATGTGCATTTACTATGAAAATGTGCTGGTGGAAAAGGCTGCATTTCTGAATGAAGTTCGTACAGTCTACGTGGCTACGGTAGATACAGGCTTGCATTATAGGAAAGGAGTGGAGCGGTAAATACTTAAATGCAGGTTGTACGCAGACTGTGTCCTCAGAAGAGGCACAGCAACCATGTGCAAACACACACAGGGCAGGGGTCTGCGTAAAGAGCAAACACGAGCTAAACTGGTCCCAAACAGAGGCAGTGTGCTTCCCCCTGCAGCACTAATCTATAGGAACACGCGCGCACACACACACACACACACACACACACAGCAGTAAAACCACTCTCAAACACATAACACAGAAGGGCTTAGTGTAGCAACACAAGGCCCTGACCTTTGTCAGTCAACAGACAATGAGAAGACATTGGCCTACACTAGAAGCCTAGCAGCTAATATCCACATGCAGATCAGAAGCCATGTGAGACTATACAGACAACACAGTTAGGGGGCTTCTTAGGAAGCTTTATAGAGGGCGCTATACATTCTTTTGTATTATTCTAGTTTTTGAAACATGACAATGAAAGCTCAACAGTATTGAGGCAGTCAAAAATAAACCATAGAGACAAATGGCATGACTACTTATTAACATTACCTATATTCCCTATCAGTCAATCATCAGCTCGGAGGTGTGTGAAGACACCCAGAGAGGCCCCTTCACCCACAAAAACAGAAGGCGTAACAACGCATAATGAGCAACAAGCAATTCACACCAAGAATAGCGGTAACAAAACGACAACCACTTGGCCACTGTGTTTTGTTTCCGAGTCAATGACAGCACATTCGCATTATGCCAATGTCGTGCCTACACACATATCTGTGTAAGCCGTTATTTATACAGTTCTTTGGTGTGAGCACATGTCTACCGACCCCCTACAACTGCAGTTTTAACCGGGCTTTTCTGCATCGTTCATTTGGCGGTGAATATTATTTTTATTCAATTTGTCTTTAAACCAGAACCTGGTTAGACACTAATGAAATGAAATAGAATAGTAGAAGTATTCACACTTAATCAGTGTGTTTTTTGTTTCTCTGAAAGCACCTCTACTTTGATACACTAATACAGCTAGGAACATATTCACTCTAACTGGAATATAATGTAATCAGTCCAAATGTCACCTCAGGGTTACTAGATTTAGTTAGATTCATGGCAGGTATGGTCCTAAATCCCTTTCCCATCTACACATTTTTACAACTCGTACTGTATGAAGTCTTGCCACACACACAGTATGAAAATATTGAGGAAAATTAGACTGAATTCCTGCCTGGTCTACTGTAAACTTGCTGTGCACCCTTCCCGGAGTTCCCTCGGTCAACAAATTGGCCAGAAAATACCTGGAGACACTAAGCGACAGTGTGTTCTTTCAGGGGGTCAGTGAACACTGGCACAACCCAGCTGTTTATACCAGCAAACACTGGGATGCTTGTGAAAGACCATGCTTCCCGCGAAACACGGAGTGAAACACACTGCCGCCATGTTTTTGTTTTTCGGCATATGAGCGTGTATGCGCGAGATAGCAATTCCTCGTGTGCGTCGCTCTCAGAATGTGGTAACGCATGAGTGTTTATATTAGGGCGACTGCACGAGTGCTTACATCTTCCCAGGGACAGCTGGCCCTGTGTGACCGCGGACAGGTGGCGTGCGTTGTGACGGGATGACATCACCGCCATGCTGTGTGAAGGCATGACGAGCGAGCAGTGATGAACCAACGTGTTAAACACACAAACACTCTCACCCACGCCGTCCATTGACTGACCCTGATTAGGTCTTTGAGCAAGTCACATGGGACCTAGCGACAGCTTAACAGTGCTCATCAAGGCCGTATACTAACAGTGCTCGAACTCTGCAGACTTTGTTTGTTCAAATCCAGATTCTGGCACAAGGAATTTAAGTGGTAGGTAAGATGCAACGGGGGTTTAAAAGAAGAACACAGTGAACATGGGACGTCAAAAATCACGTCGGCAGAGCTATGCTTTGGTCTACGTGACGGGACTGTCTAACACGACAGCAGCTGCGCTCCTTTGTCGGCAAGAACAAACACAGCCGCAAAGGAACCTAATGGTTTCCATCTCTTGTGCTTTAATTTAGAGAGGTGGATTTGATGGGATTCGGCTTTGCTTCCACCAGGACTGAATGCCTTTCTCTGCCCTGGGGAAGGGAGAAGTGGCCGGTTAGCAAAGCTGATTGATAAATTAATGACTTTTTTTTTTAAGAGTTCCGTGGTGACAGCACAGGTCGACTCGAAGCTGGCTCGTTAAGGGGCCTGATGGAGGAGTATATTGGATAGAGAATACACTTTTGGCCGGGAAGAGAAAGAACTGCCACGTTATTTATAGAAACACAGGAGACGAAGGGTAAACTGGAGGCAATTTATGATATCATTGGCGGGCACATTTCTGAAAATATATGTGTGTGTGTGTGTGTGTGCGTGCATTCATTACTTCTGCAGTGAGGCCCTTCGTCCCAGCCGTCGGAGCAGTCGTTCACGCCGTCACACAGTCTGCTCATGTGAATGCAGACATCCAGGTCGAGGCAGCCGTGCTCGTTGACGGGACACCGGTTCACTCTGTTGTGTATGCCTGTGACACAAATAACAGAAGATGTTATCCGTTAGACACAGTAGAGCGATGTAAAGCAAGATGCCAGACAAAAAAAAAATATTAAAATGTATTTGTTATCTAGAAGGGTGGTTGTATCTCCCTAAATCCCAGTTCCCTTATTTTCAATAGGCCGCCTCATCCTAAATACTTGTTCCAAACATAGCTTCAAATGTAGTGCCTCTGGATACAGCGGAGGCTAAAAGACACGTGTCCCACAGGTTTGGCTAGGGTTTACAAAAAGAACAGAAGATCAAAGGAAGAAAAAATAAAGAAAACGTCATTAAGGGCGAAGCCCCGCGATTTCTATCTAATCTAGCTGCTTCCTCTCGCCCCCCCCTTCTGTTCCATCTCGTATGTCTGCTATGGAGATGTGCTGTCTCGGAGCTATCTAGCCAGGCATAGCCAAGCCCGGTCTTTGCTGTTGAGAAACAAGGATGGCAGAACAAAAGAAGAAAAAGGACAGGGGTGCCATAGGGCACCAATGGGGTTGGCGCTGGCTCCACAAAAGAATAAAAAATGCATACATACAGCAATATTTCTCATCCGTATCAAACCAGAGCACAGATGCGGCCTGTCTCTCTGTTAACCAAATAGTTTGCTTTGGCAGCATTTCTCCTTACTTCTCCTCCTCCTCTCTCTAACATCTGCTGACCCATTTTAGAAAAACAAGAATGAAAAAGAAGTTCACCTCCTGCACAGGAGAGGATATGTACATGTAAGAGGCTTAACTGGTAGCAGACAGGGTGAAGAATGGGTAAACCCAACAGCTTTGAAAAGGGGTTTTATTAAGATGTTAATATGTTTTATCAATGGGACTCGTCTAAAAGCTAATAGGCTCTTTTCATTCAAATATTTTAAACACAAGGCCATGGAAAAGAAGACAAATGGATATTATAAATTCAGTATGATGGAAAATGAATAACACTGGTTGCAATTTGACAGGTGGTTACACATAACTAAAGTGGTGCATTCGTGTCATGTCTACATTTCCTTAAAACAAATCCACAAAGTATGTCCTCCAACTCCAAGACTTAGAGTCTCCAAGAGACTCCAAGAGTATTATAATACTGTCCGCAAAGGTACACTACTAATACACTAAGGCTGTGTATTGGCCAGAATCTGGCCATACGATATGTACGTATCACGTTACAGGGGCCACGATGAGATATATAGCGATATATTGTGATACTGTAAGCAAGGCAATTTGTTGCGATTTCACATTTTTGGAAAACTGTCATCGCAATGCTAACGAGTGGCGCCACTGCAAACGCTAACTGAAATACTTGCTCAGAAACTTCAGATGGAAATTAGCTTTAAATCTGGTAACAAGCATCTTTCCTCTCTTTGGAGGTTAAGGTATTTTGTACATGGTCCCTTTTACAAAATAAATGCAGTAAAAAAAGTATAAATATTTTCTTAAACCCTTATAATACACACACCATAAGCAATAAGAAATTGCATTAGCAGATGCTAGATATGGAGAAAACCTTCTAGCCATTTTATATCACTGTATTAGGAGTGCTTCTATGCATTCCAATAGAGAATTACCAGACCTCACGCATTCCATCAGCCATGATTAGCTTTCAATAAACCACAGACACGGATTGTTTATACATTTCCGAAAACTGTGTGAAAGATTTTTCTTGTCCACAGAAAATATTGCTTCAGAGAATTTAACGTTTATTCTACGTACCATGAGTTTAAATTTTTTTTTTTTAAACTGCACTCCCCTGATGCATGCATCCATGTTAATGGATGGAAATAATCCTTTTAGGGGGCAGCAGTTACACTGCTACTGGGGCGACATGTACTGTAAGGTACTAACCCAACTCTTTGTCATGCATGTACACACACACACACACACACACACACACACACACACACACAACAGAAAGACACCAAAGTAATATCTTGGCAAGGACTTTGAAGAGAAAAAAAAGCACAGTGTTTGGGAACTAAGAATAAAATACAAGCATGTTTGTTTATATAATGTAACCAGGGAGTGGGGACAATTGCTGTAACCCCTGTGCTCCGCAGTTCAGTTTCGGAAGTTGTTGCACATTATAACAACAAGTAACACACTCGCTTCAGAGTGGAAGAAGATACTTCCTTCCTTATCTGTCAGTGGCACAAGACTATTAGCATGCTTAGAGAACGGAAGCCAGAACACATCAGAGCTTCCATGTTCTCCTTTGCCTAGAATGCTTATCTGCAAAACATTGTAGCTATAGCAAAGAAATATCATTCCAAGCGACCACGTGGGCTGAGAGATAAATGTGGGTTCCAATTAGGGATGGCACAATCAAGTTTTTTCAGTCCCGATACTGATACAGATACCGGCACTATAAGTACCGGCAGATACAGAGTACCGATCCAGTTCCAGTGTTTAAGTTTTAAGTTAAGTTGCAAAGTAAATAACAGTCAATCTCTATTTTAGGACTTACAGTATATTTTAGAAACCTGCTGCTGATAGTGTGGCCTGGGTAGGTTAGACATGGCTGATGCTTGACAGTAGACATATGCGTGTTAATTAATTGAATTGGATCAGCTCCATGGATCGGTTACAACTGTCTAATTGTCACGGATAACGATCCAGCTATTTAAGTCAGTATCAGACCGATTTCGGATGTCAGTATCATATCGGTGTCATCCCTAGTTCCAATATCTGAATTGTGGGTTTTAGTCAGTTCAGTTAGATGTTCTGGCTTTATTCAATGTAACGCTAGATATTAGATACCAGTTGAGGACTACTTCCTGTTGAAGTTGTGAATTCACCTCAGGTTGTAATCATCAAGAAGTGTCTTGAGAAGAAATGACACATGAAACGTGAAGTAAATATATCTATATTCAATCTCAGCAACGAGCACAGCACAGCTTGGAGCAACAGTTGAATTAAATGGAAATAGCTCTCACCCCCCGCTAATTATCATTAGCAGCGACTGGAGAAAGGAGTGAACGTATACTGCTAAATTCTAGAACAATTAAGCATGTCCCAATTATCCTTTGTGTGTGGGGGATAATTGTCTCAGTGGACAAAATCACAATAAGAATAATGTACAAAGCTTGCCTGAGCAGAGCACATCCGGCATGGAGAGATAGGGGAAATTATATCCCTCCCTCATACCTTCAGTATTTGAGAGTATGGAACCTGGGTAATTGCCTTATTGTAATAAACAGTGTTATTAGCAGACACTGAGAAAATTGTCTCCCCACTGTTAATTTACGGCTCAAATTTAAACATGTTCTCCACTCTGGTGTCTGGAGAACCGTATTTATATAGGCTACATCTGATCCCTTCCCCTATCTGAGCCGCTGTAGAGAAGTGGGACTGCTAACATAGCAAATATGTCTCGATTGAAACTAAACATACTACGGGTTATAATTCAGGACTGTTCAGATCTGTTCAGCTCTATTAAATCCCTCATTGCTGCTCAGTCTCAAGGGTGAATTATGGAAACCGAAGCGAAAAGATAATAATTTACGCCACCCGTGAGCGCAGTGTGCAGTAGGTTAAAGTTATGCCTCACTGGCTGTGTCACCTAATTTCGAAGAACAAAGGGCAGTCGTGTCTCGTACATATTGCGTATATGCGTGGTTTCCTCGGAGTTTCTCAGACTGGATCTACACTACAAGGCTCATTGTCTTTCTGATGGGCGCCTCTATCCTCCACATCGATGGCTAGATATTCCTTGATGCCTTCCCTCTGAAGATCCTCTGCCCGCTGATCCCTGAAGATATGTAATGACCTTGAAGTATCACAGATGCCCCTGTCCCGTCGACCCTTTAGCAAAAGAGCTAATGCTTTCTCTCCGTGGGGTCCACAGCAGCTTCCATCCACCCCCCCCCCCCCCCCCCTCCACCTCCCCCAGACTCTCACGTACACTGCCGCTAGATCTATCGGAACATCCTGTGCTCTGTGTGAGGGGCACTGACTGATCACACTACAATCACAATGTGGCCTTGCCAACACTACAGAGACATACAGTACAGGGACAGAATGACGGGGTATATTTGAAATAACCACCAGAAGATAATAAGGAGAGATAAACGCATACAAAAAAATTGTTGTATACAATATTTAGTATGCTGTGTCATGACTTAACAGAGCGAGTCGGTCAGGTTTCTTCCAGAATAATCTTCTCTGCCGTATCTTTGGAGTCTGACGGGAGGGCAGTGCAAGATAAAAGACCCATCTCCAAGACAGACAAAGCAAACAAATGAACGATAGACTTGGTACTTGGCACAGGGGTTTTAAAAACTAATTTAAGAACTGGTGACAAGAATGGAGGAAGTGAAAACGGAGGTGACTAATTTTCTCCAGCTGTTGACCGTCTGCTAGGCAAGATACTGTAGTGCGGGAGTCAGAAAGACAGAATATGGTGGAAGTGGTGAGCAAAATGAGAGATGCTGACACAGAGAGAGAGAGAGAGAGAGAGAGAGAGATGTTGACAGGCTGGGAAAGGCTCAGGGAGGGGAGATTTACACGGCTTTGCTCCTTCCTCTGTTGGGGCGGTGTGTTCTGCCCCAGCCTGGCAGCCCCTGTCTACAGCTACCCTACAGGCGTCCATTACGAGCACGCAGAAGAGTGGTGACCCATGGCACACAAACAGAAGTGCTTCATCACTGGCAAGCTAGAAGCTACATCTATTTGCATTAGATGTGCTGATACACATTGGCCAAAGTAATGACTGCATAAAGTACACTGTGTACATACAGAGTTAAACATGTTGTTGTCCATGTCATGAAGGTAGAATTTATAATGATCATGATGATGAAGGAGACCCCAAAAACACGTCTCACATCTCACAGGTTTTTATATAAAAAGGTTGTTGTTATGACAACAATTTGAGCTTTACTGAAAAAGACATTTACACCTCGATGGAAATCGTCTCATTTTGTCTTCCTGTACAAAGCCTTCCTTCTGGGCTCTTCCCTCGCTCTGCACCCCCCCCCAAACCCCCCCACCCCACACACACACATCCCCAAGTCCCGTGGCCTCAGAAGGCCTTTCCTCTGGCCGGGTCCCCTTGGAGAGACTGTTGAGGCGTGATAGACGGACCAGACAAATGGGCAAGGCTGGCCGCTCCCCAGCTGGAGCTCAAGAGTAGGAGATGGGCAGATAACCTCGCTGCCTCGGCCCATGGCGGCTCCACACAGCTGCAGGGAGATGATAGCTCAATCTCACAGTCGGTTTTCTTCCCAGCAGCGTTCCTGACACCCCCGGGCCACATCAGCGACCACCACGGGCCACTGTGCGTGTGCGAGTGTCTGCCTCAAGAGATATGTTGGGATAGATCACGCCCGTGCACGTTCACACACTGCGGCAACACCTCCCTAAGGATGCCACAGTTTAACCGCCATTCCTCCAACCACCACTACACGTGCTGTAGAAGATGATGATGATGATGATGATGATGATGATGATGATGATGCAGCCCCCCTTAAAACACGCCCCATTACAAGATGGCGTCACATGGTCCGTCTCCCTCAAACCGTATACTCACTGTTGGCTGGAACAGCAGACGGGGACAGACAGAGAAAAAGATTGATTGCCCACACTTCTATCATGCATGTGCACGTGCGTGTGCGCGTGCGTGTCAGATAATAAAACACTTTCTGAAAGTGAGAACTGGGCATTTCGGGGATTCAATATCTCAACAGTATCACAACCTAGAGCCGGGGTGCCCAACCCTGGTCCTGGAGAGCTACCGCCCTGCATGTTTTAGATGTCTCCCTACTCCAACACACCTGATTCTAATGAATAGGTCATTATCAGTCTCTGCAGAAGCCCATTGATTTGAGTCAGGTGTGTTGGAGCAGGGAGACATCTAAAACATGCAGGATAGGGGCCCTCCAGGACCGGAGTTGGGCACCCCTGACCTAGAGTATCTTCCCATTAGCATAAGTTAATTGTTGAGAAAATGCATTTCATTTTCTCCCCCTGAATAGAGGTGGTTAACATTGCATAATATTCTGAATGGAGCTGCAGCCTCATTCATATGCATTCACCCCCTGGATAGGTATGGACATTTGCATGCTAAATCAAAGGCAAAGGGCATTAGAGTATTAGGTGCAGCCATTTGTTGCATAAGCCATTGGACCATGAAAGGAATTCCTTTATGGTAAGTGCATCTCATGAGGGAGAAAGTACTGCTTACATGCTAGGCCTTTTTCAAACATCTGTTCCCATTCGCTGGCTCAACCACAATGAATGTGGTCCATGCTTGCAATCATAATTGCACACAGATTGCCAGGATTCAATAGATTTATTATTTTATTATTATTTAACCCCACTAAACAGAGCTTTAGGTGGACTGAAAAATATAACCTATTTTCCAGGAAAACAAAACAAACAATATTAAATTTGGTGTTTGTAGTATAATATTGGTTACATCTAAATAATGAAATGGTTAGTTATGGGAGGACCACTATCAATAACTGCACATTATTTCCTATAGTGCCATGACCTCAATATATCCCTAACTACATTCCACAACTTAAAAGATCAGGGAAATAAAAAAACTGCAATAACATTATATATATATGATGAGGCCCTCACAAAATGGCAAAATATGCAGACAAGGAATAGTAGAGGGCAATCTGTCTAAAGGGATTTATCTTTGCTTTATGATAGCAACCTATATATCCGATGTCTTTCAGGCACCGCCTTTCCTCTACTGAATGGAAATCATAATAGCCAAACCACCGCACAGTGCAACCTGCTGGCGTGGAGGAGCACCAGCGAGTGTTGCCAAGGTGGCGTCACACTGTGACAATCTGTACGCGTGTGTGCTCCGCCCGACCATTGCTCTAAATTATGTTCGCTGAGACTGAAGTCTGGAAACCGTGTTTGCATTCATGTTTTCACAGCAACCCTGCTGGTGGTCCATTCAGGGTTGGTAAGTGTGAAGATGACATTGAAGTCAGATGGGTTTTGAAATGGTGTTAGAGCTAGATGAGGCGATATAAACAGTTATGTTACTATTTACAGAGCCAGGGCTGTGTAGAAGTATCTGATTATTTTTACAGCACGCACAGAGAACGGTAAGATAGTGAAATATGAGGAGATATTTGGTGAATTTGACAAAGTATATACACAAGTATTAGGGGTGTAACGGTTCGTGTATTCATATTGAACCGTTCGGTACAGACGTTGCGGTTCGGTCCATGCACCATACCGTTCGTTTGAACGATATGGTGCGAAGTT
>JAODOY010082772.1:0-15073 GCA_025399855.1 Forbesichthys papilliferus | reverse complement strand
ATATACTGTATATAGTATAGTATACATACTGTATTTAATTATTTATTTATTTATATTTATTGATAATATTATATCATCTTTTGAATTTGTAAAGTAATGGTGTCTCATGCTCAATATCAGGCTAGCTATCTGTCTGTATACTACATATTTACTTCAGCTGGTAGTGAGGGCTCCTTCTTATTAGTCAGTACATTCTGTAAAATAATTATACTAAACTATCTTTTCTTCTGTTTAAGTGAATTAAGCATCTCTACTTTTGAGTGATTGCTTCTCTGTGGTCAGCGTTAAAAGATAATTTACATAGAGACACATACACACACACTCTAACATATCTACCAGGTGCAGTGGCTGCTATTGTATTTTGTCTAGTGTGTTGAAACATCCAAGCAAATGATTTATAGACCCAAACGTATAGGAAGGAGGTGACACAGGGACAGAGGGACTAGGTGTGGTGGAAAAGTAAGCATCATTTGTATTTCTATCATGCATATGTGGATGCATGTGTTGTGTTGAAATGTGCCTGTGTGATGCACATGGCAATGACGGTCAGCCAAGCGTAATAGACCTCCCACTTCACCCATTAACACATCGTGACCTTTGACCTGCGACCTCGCTGAATGGAGCTCTAATGGAGCACAGACTGCCAGTGTGTATTTTGTGTGTATTCATATGCACATGGGCTGAGAGAGGGAGAGAGAGGTAAAGAAAGATATATATATAGAGAGAGAGAGAGGGAGAGAGAGGAAACCCACTCCAGAAATCGTAGGAAGTTTACACAGCCGACTTTGGAGTGCTCTATTTATAAAGACAGCAAACCCTAACTTAATTGCAAGGGTGCGCATGTGTGTGTGCATGTGCATCTATTTGTGTGCATGTGTGTGTTTGTGGGTTGTGCATTTTTGCATGTGTGTATGTGCGTGTTTCAGTTTGTTAGTTGCACATGTTTGTGTGTTTGGCATGTGTTTTATCTGTCCATGACTGTAACTGTGCATTTCCACATCGTGTGCATGTGCGTCGGTCAAAATTAATAAATCCACACAATTGAAGGTTTCCTGTTACTTGGCGGTGAGGCCAGGGGAAGTCATTTTGTGGTGCACTGATCATTTTGGTCGGAACGTCAAGCTATAAATACTGTCAGCACTACTATTCAACCTCTATTCCTCTTTCTTCATCCCTCCCCTCCTCTATATCTCTCCCCTTCTCCCTCCCTTGCTCCCTCGCTAAAATGGAAAACGCTGGAGGAAAAATAAGAAGAAAAACAAGTCAAGTAAGCCAGTAGAAAGTTGTTTCTAGAAGTTTTATCGCATCTTCTACGTTGGTGTTTGTGAGGATGCGTCTATGAATGCTAGCAAGCGTAGGAAAGAGTAACACACACTCACCATGTGTATGCATGGAATCATACGCATGTATGAATATAATGTACAACATATTGCTATCGTATATCCACAGAAATATGCATTCAGGTGGAAAATAAAGGTTATGAACGCAGAGTGCGCACACAGACACACGTGCAGTACACGCACACACAAGCTTGTGAATACAACATTGGCATATGCGCAGGGTCACGCACCCAAATAATGGTGCGGTCACTGCATACAGAACGGCAGGAGATTCTTTCAAGGGCATGTTGATATTCCAGCTGCTTTTGCATACACACAAGGCTTGGAATCGCAGAACGGAAATTCGATTTGAAGGCCTCTCTGCACGGCGATACCGCAATGATTATCTCAGCCTCATATCTCTGTAGCCGGATGGCTGTGGCCACTTGCTGTTGACTTATGATAAGACTCGCTGCTATGTTGGAGTCAATGGAGATACCATGGAATTTTGGTTTGTGATATCTAATTGTGTTGAATTAGTAGACTATGGCAAGTACTGTAGGTAGTACTAGGAAATACTTTTGGTTTCCTGTCTAGGTGGAGTTCAAAACGTACAATAAAGCATACATGGTGTGCCAGAAAGGTTTAGATAATCATAGGAAATGATCTGTAGTTCAGGTCCATGCACAGTAAAATGATTGACATTAACTCTAATTGGAATCCCTATGAAGGATACGCCCCACCCATTTGATTATCCAAACATATACAGTATAAACAACAGGAATTATTCACAGATGTAAACACAAGCAGACAAACACTAACCTCTTGCATAAGTCTTGCATTAGAGATACTCTTACTGTGTTGTGTATGCTGGACATGTAAAACAAGGACTTTTTTGGAAGGTTTTGGAAAACTCTCCAATTTCCCCACTAGGAAAGATGAGGTTATAGTACAAGAGTTATAGTGCAGAGGAATCTGCCATGCTTTATGTAGTCATTAGACTGTCATCGTTAGGCAGGAAACAAGCTTAGCGTTTGGAGCCCAACAAAATATTTACCTGACAACGTTATACAATACCTATGAATATACTTCCTGCCCCCACAGGCAACATTTGACAAGTCAAATTGGTGACAAAAATATGACTAAGTTAGATAGTGTAATACAGCGAGCGGTTTGACTTTGTATATAGGCAGACAAACAAAGTGTCGAACACCGCTCACAACAGTAGTACTACACTTTGCTTCACAATGCATTTCAATGTGTTAGGTGGCACTGCGGACGGATATTGTTTTGATTTGAGCTCAAAGATAGCAAGCGTTCTCAAAAATAAGTAACCCTTCCTTTAAATTAATGCTTGGGTGATATCAATACTATTTGTTGCAAACTTGCATCAGACAAGCAAGGGTGTCATTGGTCATTATATACTGTATTACACTACAATCTCCATTTAGATCTTGCTCATTTAAACTAAAGAACAAAAATAATACTCTTACGCTACCGGTACCAATCTCTGTTTACCTGCATTAAGGAACATGTGACATTGTGGTCATAGGATAATCTGTCTAAACACTTGGCCACCCTGATGCAAGAACCCCCAACCTGCCCATCCCCCATCCTCTCAGGTTAATGAATGAATGTAACTGCGCATGCAGCTGTGCTGTTGCTCCTCCCAAATCAACAGCCACCTGTGCGGGGACCTTTATCCACAAGCAACATCGGAACTCGCTGTTTACCCATCCCATAATAACACTCATTCAGAGGAGGACATCCTGATTAGGTCCAGTAAAATGTCTGGTTCTCACTCTTGGGACCGAGAGAGAGAGAGAGAGAGAGAGAGAGAGAGAGAGAGAGAGAGGTGACAGAGAAAGGCCAGTGAAAGTTAGAGAGGTCAAAAGAAGGAAATAAGAAAAATGTGTGTGAGGAAAAACAGGACAAAAGCCGAGCTAAGAAAACACATAAACCACATTGAGTGTTTGTTATATGTCACAGTGTGTTAAGTTCAGAGCTGTACGCATATGTTATGTAAACACGATAGAAACAGCTAGAAACGTGATGCTACTTTTTTTAGGGGGTATAGACTGCATTGACGTGGCAGTCAGGTTGATTTCTACCTCGACCTGCTTCAAAACAAACACACACGCACACACATGCACACACAGATGTGCCTACTCTCCCATACACACACAGCATGTTTATGTGACCGTGTAATAGATAAGGGATACCAGAGTCAACACCACTGTAGATAGCCTGTTGATAGAGTGTTCCCAAGCTTCCGCTAGCCTCTATTTACCCTGCGATCAAGTGGATCTAGCGTGCATGTGTGCGTGTGTGTGTGTGCTTGTAAATGTAAGCTAGTTCCTTTAGCCTTTGTAAAGCTACACAGTACCGTGGGCTTCATATGTTTATGCACGTGTACATTGGGAGTATCTGTGTGTTTCTGTATAACAGTTGGAGCAGGAAACACTGTGTTATTGAGGCACTTATGTATAATCTCAGATGTATGAAATGTCTCCATTGAGGCCTGGGTCCCGGAGTTGTATAAATATTTAAAACTATTTGAGCTTCTTCAAATACTAGAAACCTGCTTAACACAGTCAAACACAAAATATTTTCTTGTTGAAAATATGCATACACATGCAGCTTATATACTCAACCTCTACTGCTACCGGTGAAGCATGGCTGTGTAGAGAGGTGGCCCGCTGACTGAGAGGGTTTCATTCCTGCGGAGGTTGGGTGTCCTGCGTGTCCTTGAGCAATACACTGTTGTTCACAGTGAAAGAACAACTGATATTTTTTTATATAATTTCAAATCATACTGTAACAATTGTATATTTGTAATTGTGCAAATGTACAATTTGACACAATTGATACAATTTGATATACAGTTGTATATTCGTATCAAATATAACACAATTACATTGTAATTGTCCCCCCGCTCTGTTAAGAAGTTAGAAGTGAGTCTAAAAATCTAAGATACAGTCACAGCAGCTAGCTAACATCAACTATAGACCACAACAGTGTGCAGACACGGATGATACTGGAGTGACTCATAAGTGCGATGAACACTGTGGACAAACAGAATGCATGAAAGGGAACACTCAACAGAATACAGCAGGACAGTGCTTTGACAGTAACCGTAGTGATCCGTGTTTGTCAGTACTGCAGAGACACACGGGACGACGGAAAGGAGACCAACAAGCGTTGGCTCTTTTGCATTTTCCCTCCGGTCTCTGGTTGAACAGGGAGTGCAGGGGTCATGGATGACTGGAGGAAATTGGGAATGTGAAACATGCCAGATTAGAGAGGCAATCCGAGGGCCTGTAGACAAGCTGAATGGCCTTAACCCTGGGAAAACCACACAAACACACGCGCACTCGCTCGCTCACGCTCACACACACACACACACACACACACACACACACACACACACACACACACAAACGCACACAAACGCACACCAACAAAACCCATTCAGATTCGGAGCCACCTGCTGCATTCCACAGTCAGTAAGTCAACCAGTTGTAGAGCCAATCTTTTAATAGTCAGCGTGCCTCGCCAACCTCTCATAGCTCCTCCACACCAAAGCCACAACCTGGGAAAGACCCATAGCTGCGAAATGGAGTGAAAGGGTTAAGCTGCATTCTCCCACCTGCGATTTATCCACTTCTCTGAGCGCAGCCTTGGTATGAACGCTATGTGCAGTTTTGGCCTAACATGCCACATTGGTAAGTTGTTTTTAATAGGCTACTGAATAACGCAACCCTATAAAGAATACAAGACAACCATGTTAAATATCTATTGTGTCAGTTCATGATTACACTATGTGCGTAGCCTGATTCTGTTCCATTAATCATTTTTTTCTCCTTTTGTTTCGCTTGCTAACTTAAAACGCATTTCAAAATAAAAACACCTCTCCCTTCAATGCCATGGGGTGTTCACTCAGAAGCTCTGCCGCACACACTGTCAATGCATTGCAAAGACTTATTAGGGCATTGTTGTTGTGAGCGGTGTTACGGAGCCAGGGCTATCTTTCAGCATGCTAAGCTAGAGAGCATGCTAAGCTAGAGAAATGCAAGGAGATATTTGGTGAATATAACAAAAAGTGTATTTAGCTTAAAATCGCTGACTATACCTTTAAAGATTTTGAGGTGGGTTGTGGGCGTAAATGCTAAGGTAAAAAAACTCCAAGGTAACATAGGTGATTCTGCTCCATTAATTAGTTTTGTGTCATTTCAATGAATCATAGTGACATTTGCAATAATGTTAATAAAAAATTAAAAAAATAAAAAATAAAATTATATTTAATTCATGTAATGTATTATTTGTTCATAGTTCTTGACATGCGGGGGTCGGTGGGACATGACACAAACTCTGATAATAACCAGTCGGAGAGCTAGACGTGCCTTCCCCCTCCCCCCAACACACACGCACACACACACACTGAGCCACCAGGACAGGACAAGAGCAGAGGAAGCTATCATTCTGGAGGAAGTCAAGGCGTCTTAAATCCATTATATCCCCCTCAGAGGGAGGCAGTTGGGGGCAGCATGGCTGACTGGAGCACTTCAAAGCAGGAACAGAGCCAGCCACACCTCCTCCACCATGCAGCCTGCACCTTCAAGGGGAAGAGATGGGTGCTGGAGGGTGGGACGGGGTGAAAGGGCAGCGCACAAAGGAATGAATATTAAGAGGACTAGATGGAGCATGCAGTTGTTTTTGTCATTTCTAACCCGGAAAACCGTAGACTGCACTTCACTAAGACATTATTTGTGGCATCCTGTTAAATGTATATATAATGAATTTGTTTGGATACTGAATTGGAAATCTACCCGTAGAAAATGGCTAAGGGCACCTGATTTAATTAAATGAACCATCAGGTAGCTACATCCTGCAGTTGGGTTATGTCACCACAAACCCTCCCATCCTTTCCAACAATGGGCCTTTGGCCAGAAGCGAGTTAGCCACGCCCAGGGAGGATTCTGAGGCAGAAAACTGACCATGGGTTGGACCATAACATTCATACATCCAACATAGTGTCATTAACAGTAATTGGAGAACATGTGAAACAGCATGATGTAGCTGCTTGATGGTTTCAGTTTATCATTTAAATCAAGTACCAATATATAATAAAAAATGGAAAAAATAAAATAAAATAATTACAAAAAATAAAATAACGTTTAGCCCATCGTTGGGTCATATGCTACAGTACGTACCAACCTATGAACCGACCTGTCCAATCATCTGGTTTGAGAGGCTGCAATGTTATCACTTCGGCTGATTGTTGACTTCTAAGGTTAATTATCGTTCCAATCCACAGGATATAATTAAAAATAACAAAATTCGGAAAGGGCGAGCGCCAGGGTAGCGATTATGAAAGTAATGTATTAATGTAACTAGTAATGTAACTAATTACTTTTAATACCCAATACTAAGTAAAATCATAGTATTACGTTTTGAAGGTGTAATAAGTAACTAGTAACTAATTACAATTCCTGAGTAACTTGCCCAACACTGCCCACGACAATCTTGCCTATCTAGAAAAATAGATCTACTACAGTGGTGCTATGATAGTTAACCCTACATTAAGTAAAGTCAGCTAAATGAAAGATAATACTTTGATAATATTATTTGATAATATTCAAAGTCAAATTCACCAAATCTCTGTGCTTGCTGAAAAAATAATCTGATACCTCTATACAACCCTGGCCCATGAAAAGGAACATAAACATACAAATAAAAGTGGCAAAACCCACTCACATCCACTCCAGCATCAGAATGCATGTGTGTGGAGCGGTGCCGCATATACACGCAGAGGGATATTGTTTGCAAACATTCTCGAAAATGACTAACCCTGCCTTTTAAAAGTAAATATACAGTATACTGTATGTCAATGAATGTCAATGCTATCAGAATGACATGTCCTGACATGCCAGATTAATTGTTTGTCACAACTCCATCTGGGGAGTCTCCACTGAAACTGTTTGTAATGGGCAGGTACTTTCAAAAAAATACTTGGCAGTTGATTGGATTAACTATCTTGGTCATTATCGCTGTGGGCAAACCTAAACCACGCCATATAGCTATCAATACGACGCTTAAGTTCAGCTGATACTCGGACAAATTCTAAATTATTTCAAGGCTTTCCAGACGTATTCTCACCCTGTTATAACTGTTTTCACTTTGTACGTGTCCTACCCGTAGTTCCGTTTGTTCACATTATAGGCTACGCCTATAATGGAAGAACCTTAGTTGTTGGCCTGTAAGGCGTTTTTTTCCCCTTTGGTAAATTAATTACTTGGTTACTAGCCTGTATACCTGGTGTGGGTCATCGTTATTGGGACTACAAGGGAGTCTGACGCCACACGCATAGAACTGTAAAGATGTGGTTAGCGATTATAATCAAAGGTGTGGACCACGCCATGCAACGCTATCCCAGCTTTGACAATGCTTGTTCACTGTGGGGGCAGACATTTTGAGGGAGTAGCCTACAGTATGACACTGAAAAAATATGTGCACTGTATTTGTTTTGATATTGAGTTAAAATATTAGCAATGTTTCCAGCACTGCTTACCGTGCCTTTAAATTCTACGTACTGTATAATTCATGTTATATTTTAAAATGTAATATATCTTAAAATAAACACTACACCAATTTGATTCATTATATTGTAGTCTCAGTGGTTGAGACATACATTCTACTAGTAGAGTCCGGTAACAGAATAGTCAAAACACATTACATTTCTATTTATGAAGTAAATTTGCATGATTATAATCTCTGGCCTCTTGTCCTACATTTCTACAATGTTTTGAACTTATTTTCTTTGTACAATTGGACAGAGGGATTTGAAGGCATTTTCAAATGTATATATTATATTTTATATAGGCCACATTTTAAAGTGTAAAAAAATGAAAGCGTAAGTATGATGACAATGACAATGCATAATGCATGTTGGTTATTCTCTAATGTTTAAAATATTATATTTGATAGAAATACATTCTATGATAGGAGGTATTTGGATTTTATAGTGTGAAGACATTTGAAAGATTCAGAGAGAGAAAGGTGGGAGTGATGGAAACGCCATGTTGCTTTAGAGGAGGTTTGCTTGCCACTGCATGTGGGGTGTATTCATTATTATTCCATCCCTCAGTAATGGGTCACAGGGTCTTTCATGCTGGGCTGCTGGAGCCGTGGAAACAAGGCATGTGGAGTATGGTGTGTGAGTCAGTTAACGGTCATTATAAGGCAGAAAGCAGCAGGTAGGCTAGCATTGGCCTTCACATCCAGACCTGCAGGTTCTAATGGACAGTTTGGACAAATTAAAAAGTCGGGTACTGTTAGATCAAACGTTATACTGTATATGTTACGTTATGTTATGTTATGTAATATGTAGGTGTATATATATATATATATATATATAGATAGATAGATAGATAGATACTGTATATCTACAATATACCGTATATACCGTAAAACTGCAAGTAATAGCCCAGGCCTTTATTTGCTTCAATCAATAAAGTAAACAGGCCTTTATTTGTTAATTTAGCTTACATCCCTTGCTAAGAAAATATGGGAAATATGATCATATTGATTATTTAAACCAGTATAAATATTATTTGTTTGTGTTGTAAAATTGAATTGAAAAAATACAGAATAGGTTGTCTTTATTTCTTGTTTACTACAGACAGAATTCAGTTCACTAAATAACAAACAAATGTTAATTTTTGGCACTGCTGTGCAGATGTTTTAGTCACACATGCTGCCTGTGAGCTGCAAGCCTGTCTATGTTCGGCATAGCCTACAGTAAAGTCAAAGGGGTGAAACGGTAAACTAGCAATAACAATTATAATTTGTAGACAGGAAATTAAAACAAGCATAGCCTACCCATACTATATTCACACACTATATTCACAAAGCTTTTACAATTTCACAATATGTGTGATCCAAGCAGCTTAGCTATTTTAACTAGCTAGCTTAACTAGCTCAAGCAGATGATCCGGTGGGCAAAAACTTTATAGGCACATCCGAATACATCCAAAATAAAAGTTTGCTAGGGGCATGTCTGTACTACTATAATCCTCTAGTGGTTGTAGTATACACCTACTATGTACTGCATAAGGCATGGGAGTACAAGTACAATGATGCAGGTAATGTGAACACATTTATTTCCACGTCATTCAGAGGCCTATGAGCGAGCACCCGCTATATTAACTGGACTGTGCAACGTACGAACACTTCCCACATGTACCTGACTAAACGTCCCTTATGCAAAAATGGACCATTATCATATTATATTGGTAGTATTCAACCTCCTCACTTGACCTTTTATTTTCTATAATGACACAATCTCAGCTAGCAAGTATCAGAAACAGGCAGCCATTTTGAACATTTGTTTGACAGGATAAGCAGGGGACAACAGGACAAGAGAACAGAAGAGGACAGTTGACTAAGAAAGGAGAGGAGAGTAGTGAAGAGGAGAGGAGAGGCGAGGAGGGGAGGGGTAATGAAAGCATAATTTAGGAACCATCTGTGAAGAGCCTTGCTGCCCCAAGGGTTTCCTCATCTCCGGAACTCCCCCTCTGCAGGGGCACAGGTGCTGGAGAGCAGAAGGGGGGTGTGGGGTATGAAAATGGGGAAGAATGGCAACAGAGGCATGTTGGTGTGTGTGCGTGTGCGCGCATGTGTGGGGGAAGGGGAGGGGTGACGTGGACGGTAGGGTTGGATTTTTTTCAGGAGTGAAGGGCAGTGATGGAGAACTGGGTCGTGATGAAAAGTGTGACACTTGCCGATGCCACAAGATACATTTTGAGCTCATATTGCCTTATTTTAAATTATATGATGCTTTTATGGTGTCACGTTATGCTGTTAAAAGACGTACTCAAGCCTGTGTGGTACAGTTTGTAAACTCTTAGAAATGATACATTAGACAATCCACTTTAAAATGTATTCTCTTTCACAGTATAATTTATATTTTCAGGTCATTTATATTTAGTACACGGAATAAATGGTAACACAGCTCAGATCTCTATCCTTTTATAATTTAACCATTACCATCTACAATATGTGTACATTTTATTTACGTAGTACATCTTGAAAAACAGTAAATAGAGTAATAGTAAATAAATACATACAATTAATGTATGCCTAATTCTCTAATGCTCATATCCCCAACCTTTAGTGCTGTGTTATTTTTCTTCATCTGTATACAGTATATTGACCATGTTTATTCAAATTTCAGCTTACCACTCTAATGCTTATGGGTATATAAGGTATGCTATAGAGATATAATATAAAGAAAATGAGAGAATAATAATGTATTCCGTATGTAAATATATCTACATGAATCAAATGTCCCTATTTGAAAAGTGAAGCAGGTTTGGGGAACCTGACAGAAATGGAAGAGAGTTTCCTCTGTGGCCTGCCCCATAGCACAACAGACCTCTCTTGTTGCTCTCCAGTTCAACAGTCATGCCATTTTCCTTTCCCACTAAACCTTCCCTCTGTCAACTTACTACTTTCCAACCAGCGAGTGGTACAATAACATGCCACACTCACTTTACCCCTTTCAAGTAGGACTCAACTGTTTCACTGTAGTCTTCATTATGCATGTTTGTCCACTGTACTGCTCCCTACAATCCTCCCAATGGAGATCCACCTGTCTATGCTTCAGGCTCACCGGAGGAGGAAGTCTAAATAGAAGGGCTGTTACCGGCTTGTCAGAACTGCACAAAATCAAGCCAGCTGGCGTTTGTATTTCTTTTGCTTGTAATTGCGGTGCCAGCCCTGTATTGAGCCAGCAAGAAGCTGCATCACATTTCACATTTCAGGGTCTGTGCCCTTTCAAAGCTAGCTGTCTCCGTTCAAACAAACGTGAGACTATTTGAAGCACACATCAAACATCTCCTTCGCAGCAAACTCTCTAACAATCCCAATCGAACTTCTCAACACAAAATGATTGAGCAGCAAAGTAAATAGGCTTTTTGAATTCACAATATAACGTTTCAATAAATATATATATATATATATATATATTTTTTTATAGTGATAAATATATGAGTATTTGACCAAATTATGGACCGGAAATGTCTGACAATTCACTATTAGAAGCTATATGCTGTGACTTAATAGGCCTGCTTGTTTGTTGATGGTGCATCAATGAGCCTGACCACACATCATTTTAAGACAAACACAAGGGTGCTCAGATTGACATTGACAACACTGATGGGAAATCAACAAACATAAACACAAACTATACCAAAGACACTGGTTTGTATGACAAGGTCCAGTATTTTAGACAGCTATTGATTCCAACAACTTTAGATGTTAGTTGTTCATGCGCACGTTCAAAGTCAATGTGTGAATGCCAAATTTGTTGGAAACAAAGCAATACAATGTGGTTCTGCACAGCCACAGTGCAAAGTCTGGACAACACATTCGCGACACGTGTAAACCTACAGTATTTCTGCATGTCACTATTGTGTTGTGAGCCATGTTGCCTTCACCTGCAGCCGTAAATCCCTCCGCAAATAGCCTCTCTCACCTCCGACGTGCTTGCAACAAAGGTTGGCCAGTTTTAGCCTTTTTGCTAGCAGGACACAGGTTGCATTACCGAGCCGAACTTATATAATGTACTTGTTTAACATCTATTCCGATTCAGTGCAACGGCGCAGGTAAACACCAGGCCCGATTAGATTACATCCCATTTAAACAGGTAACCCGAAATCTTCAATCGGAAAAATTCCATTCAAAATGTAAACACAGCTAGTGTCTCTCCATCAAATCTGTAAATTTAAATTTGTTGTGAAAATGTTGAAAAGATTTTGTTATGGGACATGTAGACAACATAGCAGATATCCTACCTAGACAGTCTGGATGTAGCCTGCAGATATTTAAATTTCCTGAAGCCATGCAACAAAATTGTAAACTATGGATTTGGATGCAAAATCCCAGGACAGCCAAACACATTTGCTATAATATAATAATAATATAGTTATTATACTGTATAATTTTTAAATTTGTAATAGAGTTGTTTACCATAACCAAAAGAATGTAGTAGTCTAGAGTCTATCTGATAGCTGTACAGTAGGCTATTCCCCCCTCAGTCATCCGTCCAAAACAAATATCTGCCTAAATCATTTCATTTTACCTTTACTGTATACTGATAGGCACATCAAGGCTGGTGTTACAGTAATATTGACAAAATTCCAGTTTTTATAAAAAGCGTAATTTTATGGGCTAAAAACGGATCTACACGTCATATCCATTAAAATCACACCAGGACCTGGATCTTTTCAACGGTACACTCAGCCTGCTCATTCGTCATCCAAGTCATCAAATTCAAATGTTAATGTTAATGTTAATTGTGCTCCCCCTCTCAGCCCCCCGCCCCCACTCAAACTGTTTTAGCATTAGAAGTAGTGGGTGGAGTCAGGCTCAGAGCTGGGGTGCAGTTACACTTTAAGAGATAGCCTAAGGATGTTGAGGATGTTACGGGCTTTTGCAAGTTATACATTGCGTGATGTGTATATTCATTGTTTTGAGAAATGGACAAACTGGTTTGAAAATGCTAAATCACAAATGAGAAAAAACATTTACCAAAGTGACCTAGATAAACTGAAACATTAAAACCAGTTAGTTAATGTCTTTATTTAATTGTCAGTAATACAGTTAAGCAACTAGGTAGAAATGACCAGTAGATTTTCATCTGATGTCTCGGCTTCTTCTTGGTGATAAAATATGGTAGAGAAACTGAGCTTGCACTTTACCATGTGCCTTTTCATTTGTCAAGTCATAAATGAAATAAAAAATGAAGGTTGGTGTTTTTCTTATTTATGTACACATGGCAAAGTGCAGGAATATTACACATGGTAAAGTCACACTGTCACAATCTGTTCATTCTCCATTTTCCATCGCCAAGAAGAGGCAGATCATGGATGTATTATAAGAACCTAACACGTCACTTAAATCGAAGTGCTCTCAAGCGCATATGACTAAATGCTTTTCCTGACTTCCATCAGCCTTTTTCATTAGTGTCTAACTGTTCATAGGGCAGCGTTTTTTACGGTCATCAATAGGAAACACAGTTTTTGGGCAACATGGTCATTTTGGCTCCAGTACCTATGTTGGCCGTCATAACAATCCGGGACGCAAGCAAAGTGAATGGACAATTAACTGTGTTTAGGGCTGGCCTGAATACTATTTGACAGGCTTCGGATTATCGTTGGCATTTCCGAATGAGGATTAAAATAAATGTTCTCAAAACATATTAAAAACACTCTACATGTCTCTGTCTCGTGTTCACATGTCTGTGAACACAATCTTATAATAGCAGGTACAATCAAGCCTTGTTTTGTCAGACAATCAACATACTGTACTTAAAATGTTGAGTTAACTTACCGAAGACTCATATGGCCTCATGTACATATTTTAGCTAGCGTAACTAAGCGTAGCTAACGTAAAAGTGAACGCAGCCAGACCGCAGATAGCGTACTCTCTGACATCGCATTTTACGTTGGATGTACTAAATTTGTGGCTGATCACATAATCAGCGCTTGGCACTGTCCTCTATACTTGGAGCAGACACTGCGAGTAGTCTACTTTGCAGCCTTATTTGTAAAGTTTCGCCGCCCGAATGCAATGGAACTGCAGAGAAAAGAAAAGAGTTTATTGATCATGAAGTAGACTTATAAATATTCTACTTGTCTATATGTATCCTCAAGCCTAGAGATAACAGGTGTGTAAGTCTACCCCAAAATAATTATGTTTGAGTGACTATAACATTTAAATGAAAGAAGTGGAATAAACATGTATTTTAACAACACACAAGCAATCAAATCCTTCAGCACGTCTCTCCATGACCTGTGTCTTCGTCTTGCTCGGATGAATCTTGCCGTTGCTTGCTTCTCCTGTTCAAAGAAACGCCCTAACTGGGATAACACCTGCTTTTCAGAGGCGGAGAAGTTTCACCACAAATCGATTTGCACTTTGCACCGCAGTGGTCATACATTCAACAGAATCATCATCACTTCTCTTCTCCCAATTGTTTGTGCAACACTCCTAATCTCCCCTCGACCCTCCCATGAATGCATATGCATGAATAAGAAAGCTCAACTTGCGATCCTGTGTTCCTTCAGCAGAAAGAATAGCGTTTTAGCCATGCTCGTGGTGTTCGTACATACACATTCCATGTTTTTAGGTGCAAAACGCAATGAAAGTACGCCTAAAACGGAAGCTAGCACGTTAGTACATGAGGCCAAAAGTATACACTAACATCCACCAATAATATCCACTAATAACTCAGTCCACAGATCCATCAAAGTCAAATATGATCTTGTTACATTAGCAAAGGTCCAGACAATCTAATCCAGTCAAATATTTAGTTCAAAACACATTATTACATTAATAAATACTGCACCGACTGCCTCATTCATTCATTTCATATAAGCTGGCAGACATAATATCCCTAACATTCTCTCATTCCGGTAGGTTTACTCTAGTTTGACATTAGCCTAGCTCTCAATATAGCTGCTGCGTCAAATGATCCAATAAGAGTTTTGTACTGACTGCATTAGCCAATGACAGTTCATGTTGAAAGAGGAGCCTGTCTCTCTGCTTACAGACCAAGCCAGTTGAACTCGAATGTGTTCATTACTGCAGCCAATTGAATTCTGAACATCCATCCATCCATCGTCATCCGCTTATCCGGAGTCTGGTCGCGGGGGCAGCAGCTTCAGCAGGGGACCCCAAACCTCCCTTTC
>JAODOY010082761.1:0-15074 GCA_025399855.1 Forbesichthys papilliferus | reverse complement strand
CTCCATAGTCCCCTCACTCGCGAACAAGACCCCGAGGTACTTAAACTCCTTCACTTGGGGTAAGGACTCATTCCCCATTCATTTTTCTTTATATTATTTACTTAAAATTCTTTATTTTAAGAGTATATAGGGAGATGCTGTTAGTCTAAAATATAAAGTGTTACAATATGGCAGAAGCTATAAAACATTTGTTCATTTAAATTTTTATGTAACTATGATTATTTAATGCCGGTAGAATTGAAGTGTTCAATTGCAGATTCAATCTAAATTTGTTTTGAGGTGTTTTATTTCTATTGGATGCTTGCTTACTCATGAGCCAATCAGTGTTTGCTTTGTTAAACGAGGCGGAAATTAGCTTGCAGTTTGAATGTCCCAGTGGATATATACGTATTCATAATATACATATACATATAGAGTATATATACCTCCGTGTTTTCTTTCCGTGTTCCAGTTTGTTACCCCTGTGTTCCAGTCCATGTTTCCCCTGCGTTGCTTGTCTTCCCATGTTGATTTCGCCTGCCACTCATTGTCTGTGTCCAATGGTTTGTCTTGTGATCCTGTATGTAAGACGTGTGTTCTGTAGCATTTGTCGGATCGTCGTTTCATGTCAGCCCTTTGTGTGTCCGAACCTGCCTGTTATTTGGAATAAAAATCCAGAATCCCAAGTGCGTGCATTTGGGTCCACCCTGCCCGAGAGCCTGACACAGAGAGAAAGACTTACTATAAGATCTATGTCTTTCATTTTAATATTTAAATGAAATGTATTCTGATGTGACTTGAATGAAAGCAGAATGCTTTCCTGGGCATCTTCAGTAGGCAAGCTGCATGCGTGTGCTGCCTCAGCCATGTGTTAGCGCTCTCAGTAGACACTGTAATCTCCAGAACAGCGGGGAAGTCATTAAGTCAACCTTCACCAGAATGGAACTGCTGTCCTCAGACTCTCTCATCAGGGAAGCCACTACATTCCATCAATCTCAAAACACTCAGCGAGAAGCTGTTTTGCCTGTCATGGAATCAAAAACTGAATCTCAGCATGAGGGTCTGAAGGTGTTAAAGGGATACTTCACTCAGAAACAATCATTAGTGTAAAAATTACTGCCGTCCCTTCACATAACTATAATAGTTACTGACTTAATCCACTCGCACAAAACACAATCAGCTCAAATAACTGAGATACATAGTGTATTGATTTTAATATGCAGTAACAGTACTTTTTCCACATTACTTTTATTTAGCCTTCTTGCTTTTATACACTAGTTTTTTAAATGATTGTCCAGCAAACTGATTATTATTCATGCTTCGTTATCATTTAATTGATCAGTAGAGTGCAGCAATAATTAATTTATTCAGAACAAATTTATGAATTTCAGAACACAGGGTATTTTTACAATTTCATTAGGTGGTACTCAGGGGTTCTGGTTTGCAGGTTTTTAATCGGATGGCAGCAGTCATGATGGTATATTGGATTCACTCAAACATTCAAATAAACTCACAGAACTAAACAAACCTTGAGCAATTACAGCAGGATGAATTCAGGCCTGGTACTACAGGCTATATGTACTCATACCGCACCACTTAAAGAGCTACCTATGAATTAATAATAAGCCCGGGTGATCCCATTGCTTCTAAATAGGTTAGAGTAAAGAATATGTAATGGTGAAGATGGGGACTGAGAGGGAGTGATGGAGACGGAGATCTGCAGAACGCCAGACTGTTAGTGTATGGCTGGCTTCAGGCTCCATGTGTGCCAGACAGTCGAATTAAGGGAATGCCAAATGAGGCAGTTCGATCGCCAGAGTGCAGTTTACTCAAACAATCCCACCGTAGCCCAACCCCACAACAGCATACCATAGCCTACAGTCAGCAATTTCACTTGACTTATTAGCTCCATTACCTCCATTTAGTTTCATTCGCCTCATTAGCTTCGTTAAACAAACAGATTTCAAATTGGCGTAACTGAATGGTCATTTGTTGTCATGGACTTATTCGCCAACAGTTTGAGACCCATTGGGATTTACACCCTCCAACCACGCCAAGCGTGCATGGCTGTGGGCCATGGCCCATTCTTTCTGCTGTAACGACATGATAGATGTAAACGTCTGCACATTATATTAAAAAAAGAAATGCTAGATTAAAAATAATAACATAAATGAGGTTATATAATTTTACAGGTTGGTATCTCGCAACGTTCTTTGAAAGTCCCAGACCACCCATTACCCCTTCCCCTTCTATGTGAGAACCGCTAGAGTGTTCTATGGTCATATTGCACTGCAACACATCTTGACATGGATCCCTCTCCAAACCATAACCTCGAAAAGCGTCACATGCCACTGAACCAGACAACACACACACATGCAAACACACACACACACACACAGTGGAGCAATTTTCATTAACAGAACCACTGGCAGAATCGGCCCAGCTGGTCGCAGAGCCCACAGCAGAGAGTTGACACATCTGGTGTCAACGCTCTGGTGGACAAGCCATCTGGATGAAGGGCATGAGCAGAGAAAACAGAGTGATGGAGAAAACAAGGTGTGTCTGGATGAGACAATGTTAATATCACACTTAGAAATCCCTTTATTGTATCTTATTCCTATACCAAAGCACAGCAACATCCCAAATATTGCCAAACAGAAGCAGCCAATACATATTTCTATAAGAGAACTAGATGTCAGGTTTGGTTGTGTATTAGGAGATAATGCTACTGACAAATAGCATATCTAGTTTACACAATGATGTACTGTATATGGCTGTGCGATATGACCAAAATGTAAAATCCCGATATAGGGAATTTTTGATATACTTCATATCACGATATAGCAGGCGGTCCGCCTGCGTCTTCTGCCGGTCAGCTGCCTGCTGAAGACGGACCCTTGTGGCGGTCAACACCTCCCCGGTCCGACAGCACCAGTCCACCGCTGGAACGTCGCTGGGCGAAGTTACCGTCCAGGGGCAGAGGGGTGGTTGACGTCCGAGGACCACCTGGAACGGGCTCCGCCCTGTGGAGGACTGGCACAAGGAGTTCTGGGCGTATTCAGCCCAGGGGAGGAGCCTCGACCAGTCATGGGGGCTGTCCGCACAATAGGCTCGGAGGAAGCGGCACAGTTCTTGATTCACCCGCTCCGCCTGCCCGTTGGCTTGAGAGTGGTACGTGAGGCTAACCGCGACCCCCAGACGGTTCATGAAGGCCTTCCAGACCCTCAACGTGAATTGGGGGCCACGGTCGGAGATGATGTGTTCCGGAAGGCCGTAGAGCCGGAAGACCTGCTGTAACAGCACCTCAGCGACCTGCAGGGCGGAAGGCAGTCTGGCCAGAAGGACATAACGGACCATCTTAGAGAACCGGTCGACCACGACCAGGATGACCGTATGCCCCTCTGACGCAGGTAGGTCAGTCAGAAAGTCCACTGCTCCAAGGCCGCTGGGGTATTGGCAGTGGGTGGAGAAGGCCCGCAGGTGCGTACCGAGGCGCCTTGGACTGTGCGCATGTACGGCAAGACTGCACATGGTCGCGTACAGTCCTCCCCATCCCAGGCCACCAGTACTTCGCCCGAAGTGTCTCCACCGTCCGGTCCACCCCTGGATGTCCAATGGCTGGCGTCGAATAGGCCCAGGTCACCAGCTGGCTGCGCACTCTCCGGGGGACGTAAACCCTCCCAGGTGGGCAGTTGGCAGGTGGTGGGTCCTGTTGGCTCGCCCTTCGGATCTCTGTGTCATTGTCCCAGTCGACGGGACCCACCACGCAGGACGGGGAAATCACTGAGGCGATGACGGGAGGGACGTGGTCCCCTTCATGTTGGCGGGAGAGTGCGTCTGCCGCGTTGTTCTTGGACCCGGGCCGGTAGGTGAGGGTGAACCGGAACCGAATAAGTCCATCCATCAGGCCTGGCCGCACGAATGTTTTCCAGGTTCCGGTGGTCCGTGAGCACGGTGAAAGGCTCACGGGCACCCTCCAGCCAGTGTCTCCACTCCTCCAGGGCCAACTATACCGCTAGTAGCTCTCGGTCCCCCACGTCGTAGTTCCTCACCGCAGCTGACAGCTTCCACGAGAAGAAAGCACATGGCTGTAGCTGGAGCGGGCTGTGACAGCACTGGGAGAGGACCGCCCCCACCCCGACCTCGGAGGCATCGACCTCCACAACGAAGGGCCTCAGGGGGTCTGGGTAAACGAGGAGAGGAGCAGTGGTGAATCTCCCCTTGAGGTCCCTGAAAGCACCTTCGGCCTCCGAGGTCCAGCGGAGGCGCTGCGGCTTGTCTTGCAGCAACGACGTGAGGGGCGCCGCAACAGAGCTGTAGTTCTTGATGAACCGGCGGTAAAAGTTGTAAAAAGCCCAGGAATCGTTGCAGCTCCTTGATAGTCTGGGGGACTGGCCATGACTGGACTACCTTCACCTTTAGCTCCTCCATGCTGGCACCCTCCGGAGTGATTCGGTAGCCCAGGAAGGAGATGGCGGATTGGTGGAACAGGCTCTTCTTCCCCTTGATGAAGAGCCTGTGCTGCCGCAGACGCTGGAGCACAGCACGCACGTGGGCCACGTGCTCCAAGACCGTTGGGGAGTAGATCAAGATGTCGTCGATGTAGACCACTACGCACCTCCCCAACATGTCTCGGAACACCTCGTCCATGAACGACTGGAAGAGGGCCGAGGCGTTGGCCAGTCTAAAGGGCATCACCAAATATTCGTGGTGGCCAGACGTGGGGCTGAAGGCTGTCTTCCATTCGTCTCCCTCCCGGACTCGGATAAGGTTGTTGGCACTCCGGAGGTCCAGCTTGGTGAAGTACCTTGCACCTCTTAGCTGCTTGATGGTGGATGGGACGAGGAGCATGGGGTACCGGTACTTGACTGTGATGTTGTTCAACCCCTGCTCCAGCACCTCCGGCTATGTAGTCCTCCATCGCCTTCGTCTCCGCCACCGAGAGTGGGTAGATCTTGTTTCGCGAGGCAAGGCACCGGCCTCCAGTTCAATGGCACAGTTCCAGGAGCGATGAGGAGGGAGACACTTCGCTCTGTCCACGTCGGAGACGTCCGTTCAGTCCCGGTACTTGGTGGGGATGTTGGGCTGGAGTGCGCTCTGCGGGCTCTCCACGGAGGTGGTCCCACACTGCAGCTGAAAACAGGTCTTCCGGCATGCCTTCGACCACCTCTAGATCTTCTTTCTTTTCCATGAGATCCGTGGGTCGTGCTGTTGTAGCCAAGGGAGACCCAGGATGATCGCGTGGAATGACGATGACAGCACCAGGAGCTCCAGTCTCTCCCGGTGGCAACCGTTCATGGTTCACGGCCTGGTGGCATGGGTAAAGACCCCATTACCCACGGGCCGGCCGTCTAACGCCCTGATGGCAATCGGGGACCTCAACCTGCGTGTTGGTAACTGCAGTGTAGACACCAGCGCCTGGTCAATAAAGCTCCGACAACTCCGGCGGTCCCGCTCCTCCACGGAGAGCCTCACGCCCCCCAGCTCCATTGGCTCCGGTTCGGTGCTCAATCCGTGGGGGAGACGCGGGGCGCACCGACCTAGTCAGTCCCGCTCGCGGAGCTGCCCGTCTATCGCGATCACCCTGGCGATGAACGCAGGCCAGCTCCATCCGTACCTCCGTTTGTAACCATTGTCCGAAGGTGGTACGGAGAGCCGGCTCGTTCCAGCCGCTGGATGCCGCCAGTGTTCGGAAGGACAAGGCGTACTCCGTGGCGGAGCTCCTCCCCTGCTGGAGCCGGAGGAGCTGCTCCCCGGCCTCTCTTCCTCCCTCCAGATGGTCGAACACCAACCGAAACCATGCTAGGAAGCCGGTGTACGACCACATGGTCGCGTCCTGGCTCTCCCACACCGCAGTCACCCAGTGTGCGCGCCCAGTGAGGAAGGAGGTCAGTAAGAAGATCCTCTCCCGGTCCGTCTGTTCCCCTGCACCCAGGTACAGCTCGAACTGGAGAAGACACTCCTTACAACGCTCCGGATCACCGTCATATTTCTCCGGAGCAGCCCCTCTGACTTCACTCACCGCAACGGGTCTCCAGTATGCCAGCCGACAAACCTGACGCCCCTGCCCCTGAAGGACCAGGAGCGCTGTCGGCTGGGAGGGGAGTGCGCACGGCCAAGAGATGTTGGACGGCCTCTATCAGCCGTGACACACTCACCTCCATGGACCGGTATCCTGTCTCCAACGCAGACAGCCGGTCCTGCTCACCATCGCCGCTCCCCGCTGGGTCCATCCTAGTCCACACGAGGGAAAACACAGGTGAACGAACAAAAACCGGGAACACCGAAAATGGTGATAAAGTGGGCGGGTTATTCTATAACGACTAGACGTGACAACGAAGGTGCAAACTAGAAGAGGTTTAATTACATAAAAAACGTACTGACAAATATACAAAGGAAACAACTTAGCCTGAGCAGTAACAAACAATAACCCACAAGGGGTGAACACAAAAGCACAGTATATGAAGACAGGAGGGTAATCACAGACTAGGAACAGGTGCGGGAGGCCCTGATTGCCACCTGTCGCAGATCAGCTATAAGTACTCCGGGGACGGAGCGCGAGAGTGCGCCAGACCGGGGGGGGGGGGGGGCGCGGCCCCGCCGCGGGACGTCAGCGTGACACTCATATGCACACACGTATTGCCTGTATTGTGTCTGGTGAATTTCATCTTCCACTTGCTCATACAGCCTTAATGGGAATGCTCACATAGAGCCACTGCATTATCCACTTATACTATTATTAATGCTGCAGCTCTGGAGACAACAGCAGGCATTAAAGGAAGTTGGTTTACACAAACAAACCAGAGATTTTATGAGAAAAATGGAACTGCATACAGTAAGCATAGTTCATAATGTTGCATTACAGATACAGTATATACATACATACAACATTTTATCAATTTATCAAGCCAACAATTCTGTCAAAACAACAGAATATATTATGCCATCATCTTCTAAAATATCTTAAATATCTTAAAACACAATAAATACCAATAGTTTAGTTATATAAAAGCTCTTAAATGAAATAAATGCATACGACAATAAGTACATCACATTAACAGTCAAACCAGCAGAGACGTGATGTAAATACAAAATATGTCTCCTGGGAAAATATTTGCCTCTGGTGAGAAACTGACAACCCCTCAGTCTACCTCAGCCAAAGTTAATTAGAAATCCAGAGATGGTAATTTTATCATGTTAATTAAACAAGTGCATAATACTATGCCTGCATAATTAAAAGGAAAAGAAAGGTGATGCCAAAAAAGAGTGCATTGCTGTAATTACTGTTTTTGAAGGGTTTGATGTACAGGTAGAAGAATGAAGGTGTTAATTGGTTGGCTTTTTGAGTTCGGTAAAGGATACAAGGGCACAAGGATTTGTCTGCCATCATGTTAAAACACTAGTGTGTTTGAGAGTGAAAAGTAAGCTTGTTGGCAATAGCTTAACCTAGCTTGAGTCAATATCAACTTTTGCTACTTTTATATCATTTTCCACATCCACACTTACAAGTTCCTCCTGAGTGAGGAAAACAGGTTTAGTTGGTAATCCTCAGTCTGAGTCATCGTCTTTGAGCTAGGATCATGTTCTCTTTTTCAATCTTTATTTACTATCTCATAGGAAAGGAATGCCATGACATAACAAATCATTTAAAAAAGCTTCAGTAGCAAGGTACTTCAGTACCTAATGTCAAGTTGATACACAATGTACTGCAAAAAAAGCCCAAAATACACCGGCAGTGTTGCAGCGTGACGCGCCATGTGAAGCTCGTTAAGTGACACTCCAAGCACCAATAGGAAGCGTCGCGTCCGGTCTCGTCGCGGTGCGCCAGCCGTGAATATTACAGTGTGGGCCACGAGACCAAATGCCGGTAGTCTCTTTCCTATTGTACTGGTCCATTTTATATTACTACCTTGTTAATTTAATAATCTGAGCCATTAAGATTGTTTTTATAGCATCAACAACATAGTTGGAAGTTAGGCTACCATAAGCATTTGTTGATAGCATATAGCATAATAAGAGGTCTACAGTCGCGCTACAACAGAAGCAGAGAAGAGAACTGCTACGGGAGCCAGGACATACCAAACTGTCTCTCGTGTTTTCAGGAGCATCGACGTGGGGGAATATAACAGTGGCGTATTGCTAGCTGGGTGCCTAAGCACCACCCAGCATCTAACGGTGTGCGGATTGTACATAGAAAGCAATAGGGGCGTCTGTCTTGTAGACATTTTTGTTGAGCAGTAGCAACAGTTCCCATTTAGACATTTCCTCAATTGAGTATACAGTAATTATACAATAAGTATTTTACAATAACAGTAAAAAAAGCAGAGGCACACAAACAACCTGGGGTGCATTTCCCAAAAGCATCGTTGCTAACTAGGTTAGCAACTTACATGGTTGGAACTACACAGTTGTGACGCAAGTGTTTCCCAAAACCATAGTGTGAACTATGGAGGAAACTACATTGGTGACTTACGTAGTACGATGCATCGTTAAACGACGCAGGTGTTTCCCAAAACCATAGTTACAACGAACGTTCGTAACACTGTCGGTCGAACTACAGCTCTCGAGGTGTCGTTAGAAGCATAGTTCGTGGTGACTATGTCATAAACGGCAGAAGATGCAGTCAAATAGGCGTATTAGAAAGGCATGTCGATCTAATCTTGTTGTAGGAAAACAGTGGATATGAAGTGAAAATGTTACATCATTGTTAACGTAGGCCTATTTTTAAATGTATTCTATTTCTTAATAGGCCTACATCAGAGTAGAATGTTTGCACATGTAGTCTATGTTTCCAACAGTTTACTATAGTTCAGTTATAGAATCAAAACAGATGGATACAGAATGTCTGTTATTCTATTCAAATCATCTAAATTACGTAGTGCTTTTGTTGCCGTTATTAAAAGAACAACTCATTGATAGTGTTTTGAACCCGCGATATTGAGAGACTATTGATCACAATCATGCACGTATCCAATTGAGCCACTGACGCGCTGCTTTATGCCGCCACGTCGGTGATAGCCTACATATTTGAAGTATGATAGTAGAAATGTTAAGGCTTTATTTGCTGAATGCAAATAAATGCTAATAGTTAAAATTCCTTCTAGAACTAAAATAAAGGGAGAATGCATTACATTAAACCCTACTAGGATGAGTAGACAGGAATTTAACTATAACAATAGCAGGGTTCTTCAAATGTTCGTTAGTTCAATGATGCATAGTGCAATGTAAATTCAATGCTAGCCTTCGTCGTTGTACAGGAAACGCACCCGTGGTGAGTAGATAGTTAAGATAGACTAATTTACCATTCCCCACAACATCTGTTTGGAAAAACATGAATAAAACAAATAAAATATAACGGTTTTGATGAATATTGGTAGGGACTAGGGCTGGGCAATATACCGATATATATATATATATATCGTTATATCAGATTTTTTCTAAAAGAGATATACAATTTGACAATATCGTTTATATGGTTATATTATGCATTTATTCATGACTTTTTAGATTTGTTTGTCTCTTCCTCCATGCCTGCACTTAGAGCGTTCAGAGTGTCAAAGGGGCGGAGACACCAGAGAAAGCTCACATATGTCAATTAATGTCGCTAAAAATAAAAAATGTCACATTTCCGTCAGGCTTCTTGTTTTTTCTCTATGCCTGAAGGACTTAGCCCACTTTATAGAAAATACCAATATATATCGTTTATCGGTATTCAACCTAAATATATCTGGATATTATTTTTTGTCCATATCACCCAGCCCTAGTAGGGACAATGTAATGTTCTTTTGAAATTGGTAGGGACACATCCATATCATCCCTACCTAAACCTACGCCTATGCTATTAGCAATATCTTTAAATAGTTAAACTTGTTCTATTCTTTAGTATTTTAAATGGGTGGTGACTGAAAGAATCTCTAGATATTGTAAACAGCAAATAACTACTCTTTTCTGTATAAAGGCGTAGAGTAATAATTACGTTCTGCAGATAATTCTATAAACCACCTTAGTTGGTTGTAATACAACCTCCTCTGTTCTTTGTTTAGATAGTTGGACAGGCGCTATGTTAACGTATTGCGCATGTGCCATTTGTTTAGCTGAAAAGCTGGGTGCACTGAAGAAAAGACGATTCCGTATTTATGGGACGGGTGGCAACCCTAAGTTACTTCCCTCTGTAGCCTATGCAGTTTCTTAATGATACATACTGTACTGACTGCATTGATTGTGCAGTAGGCTATTAATCATTCATGTTTTAAGGTAGTTCAGTAGAATCAAGATTAATATAGCCTAACACATTCAGGGGAGCAACAATGTTACACAACAAGTAGCCTAGCCTTATAGGCTATAGGCTACGGTAGCCTAGGCTAGAAAAGGTTTACTGTTTGACAACACTGTCGGATGGATTGAATCTGCTTTGTCTGCGTGGGTTAAAACTAAGCAAAATGTTTTATTATAAGTTTATGCTACAGTAGGCTATGTCGACTAACATTCTTTTCTAACACGAGATGGAAAATGAAGCGTTAACACTGGCACGATTCCACTCAAGTGGCGCGGGTCCGTGGAGCTGAGGAGTATGGAGCTGAGGAGTTGCATGCAGTCACCCTTCTTCGAGCAGAAATGCAGACTCCTCTTCCTAAATTCAGATTTGGGAAGTGGAACGGATCCGCTGAGTCATGCTTGTCTGTGTTCGCTCCGTGGTGTGTGAAGGGCCAATGTCACCCTATTTTGCAAGGTTTTTGTTCATGCTAAAAACTAAACTCAAGTTGCCGTGTAACCATTATCCCTAGTGTGACATTAGTGGCTGAAAGTCATATAGACAAAACATATTTTAAAAAAGTCTACTGTCTATAGAGAACAAAATAAAGGCAAGAAAAATGATCTGTATTTACCCCTCAAGGAAAAAAAAGAAACTGATGAACCAAATTGTTGCTCAAAAGCGAGACATGACCCAAACCATGGATATGGTGAACTGTTACACCCCTATATTTTATGCAAGATCTATATAATCACTCTTATCATGTCTCCTGTAAAAAACTGATTAAAAAAAGATAATCAGACATAAGCACTATTGATATTAACTCGTAAAACAATAAATTAAACACAAAATACAAAAGCAGAATTTTGGTTGAAAATGTGATACATTTCTGTTCTTAAATAGATTTTCAACTGTGCTTCCAAATCTTTGGCTGCGCTCCAAACAATTTTATCTTAGGGGCATGTGTGCTCCTTGAAAACAAATTAAATGCATTGCCCTGTACAAGTGAGACCCTTGTTAAATTAAATTAGCTACTTTTTACTTTTACTTGCGTAGAATTAAATCTCAGAATTTTACTTAAGTAAAAGTTAATCAAAGTAAAAATAATTTTACACTATATTTTAGCAGTGAACGCTAATACTCTAGCCAAGAAATGTAGGATTTGTGTGAGTGAGCTCACACTGGGAAGCGCCAGTGGCAATCCAGCCTGTTTTTGATGATGCGATGCGGCTCGCTCTCCCGCACCACACTGAGCTGGGCAGGTGTGTGCGGAGGTGATAAGACTACTGTGGCAGCCATTCCACACGAACACATACTGACACAATAAGCAAACAAACACACTGCAGCTCAAACTGCTAACCCTTTCAACATCACTGCTAAAATGTTTTCATGGCATCTGTTCACAGGACTAATCTTAGGCTAGTGCAGCCTCTCCCAGTGTCTAATAGAAGAAGAGGGGGAAACATAACTACAGTGACTAAAGTGAAAATGACAGGGAACAGATGGAGGACTGGATATAGGGAGCTAATAGCAGAAAAGCTGTTATTGTTACAGAGAGCTCACTTTCTGTGCGTCGCTGTGCAAGTGAATGTAAATGTACATTGACATACGTCAACATGTGTAAGTGTTTTGCGGGTGACGAGGGTGACCATACCAAAATGGGCAAAGCCATTTATCTGAAACATTTTTGGCTTCCTGATTGTAAAATCCATAAGGATTAATTAAGTGCCACTAAACAGAGCTACATGCTTCACACGGATCCACTTTGATCATTATCCAGCAACGCATTCTATAGCAGACCCACCACCATGCCGTCCTATCATCTCACCTCACAACACATAAAACATAACTACAGCACCATTCGCTGATGAGTCAGAGCTATAAAAGAGTGATTTAGGACAAGCCTTCCAGCATTAAAGGCCCTATATCAATCTATTTAACAACTGACGTTTTGGACAAACTTTTGTCCCTTCCAGATAAACTTTAAATTTCACTTGCTTTACAATGTGCCATACATTTATTGGCTATGAGATTGGGAGTGGCAGTATAGATCAAATGATTAGTTACACCAGAAATGATAAAGCACGTGGAGTGAAATCTAACTGGCTTAGTTTATACCAATCCAATCATTTATAAAGCACATTTATAACAACAAAGTTGACCAAAGTGCTAGTACAATAAGTGCTAAGTGCTAGTACAGTAAAACACAATTCAAGCAATACAATAAAACCAATAGAACAGCAAAGCAACATAAAAATAGCTCAGATAGGTTTAAAAGCCAATGAATAGAAATGTGTTTTTAGTTGTGATTTAAAAACACAAAAGCTGGGAGCCAATCTAATCTGGAGGGGGAGGGGAGCTCATTCCATAATCTTGGGGCTGTGGCTGCGAAGGCTCGGCCTCCGGTGTTTTTCAGCCACGTTTTAAGTCTAACTTAGTTAGTAACCTTAGTTGAAAGAAGCCAGCTTTCACAACCGAGTTTATCTGTTTTTCCATTTTAAAGTCACAATCCATCTTGACGCCGAGGTTTGCGTGTCATCTGCATAAAAATGAAAGCAGACGTTGTGGCTTTTCAAGATGTGTCCAAGGGGAAGCAGGACAAGAGAAGTTGCGCCAGAATCGACCCTTGGGGAACTCCACAAGTGAGAGCGACTGACAATGAAGTTGCACCACCAAGACTCACTTTAAATTCTTTCTCAGACAAGTATGACCTGAACCATTCCAGTGCAGTGCCTTTAATACCTACAGTGTGCTCAAGGCAAGATATGAGAATGCTGTGTTCAACTGTGACAAAAGCCGCCAAGAGGTCTAAAAGCATAAGAATCGCAGAATCTTCAGAGTCTGTAAAGAGTAGAAGATCGTTAAAAACTCTTATAAGTGCAGATTCTGTACTGTGAAAAGCTTTGAAGCCAGATTGAAACATCTTGAGAATGCCATGCAGATTTTAAATGGCCTGAACTTGGATAAGAACTGCCTTCTCTAAAAAATTTTAAATAAAAGGAAGTTTAGAGATCAGGCGATAATTTGAAAGATCCAGAGTGTCAAGGTTAGGATTTTTAATAATAGGCTACACCACTGCTTTTTTTCAAACATTGTGGTACGCAACCAGAGATTAAACTGTTTATAATGGCTTGGATGTTAGGACCAATGGTGTGCCAACTCTTTAAAAAGACAAGGTGGGATAATATCAGTAGAACAAATGGAGGGCCTCAGATGTGCAACAATGTCTTTTAAAGCAGAGAGATATATGGGTTCGAACTGGCTAAAGACTTCTTTGCATATTATGGGAATGGAGGGGTCAAAAGCAGGCGATAAAGTACTTGCTCTGATGGTGGCAATCTTTTCCACAAAAAAGTGGAGGAATTTTTCGCAGGTCACAGAAGATACTTCATAACTGGTGGACTGGGGGGTATTAAGAACAGCATTAATTGTGCAAAAAAGAACATGTGCTTTATGACAATTTTTAGCAATAATATCGGAGAGGTATTTAGCCCTCTCAGCTTTAACAATTCTCTGGTAGTTTTGCCAGCTATCGTTAAGAATATCGAAAGACACATGTAGTTAATCAATGAAGTGAAACATCAAATAAAACAGGTGCATGATCAGAACAGACACTTTTGTCTACATTAACATTAACACATTAACAATAGGCACATTGCATGACAATACAAGGTCTAAAGTATGTAAATGAACCTGTGTTGGTCCAATCATGAACTGCGTAAGGTTGAAGGCCTCGATAAGGTTTAAAAAGTCCTTCGCCAACAAAGTTGCCGGACAACATACATGGATATTAAAATCTCCTACCATAACAATCCGATTATATTTCAGCATTATCACAGATAAAAAGTCGGAAAACTCTGTGATAAAGTCTTTGTTGTATTTGGGGGGTCGGTAAATAAGTGCACAGAGTGTCGGCTGAGATTGTCCCCATTCAAATGTAGTTAGTTCAAAGCTTGAAAATGAAGACAGGGACACCTGCCTGCCAGTTGTACTTCTCTTTTAATATTACGGCAAGTCCACCTCCTCGACCAGTAGTTCTCGGCAAATTAAAGTATGTACAATTCAGCAGTAGAAGTTATAAAGAACTGATAAAGAGCTCAACTCACCAACCTTCAGCCATGTCACAATTAAGAAATCCAAATTATGACAGGAGTAAAAGTCCTTTAGGATAAATGTCTTATTTGCTAGCGATCTAGCATTGTCCAGAGCAGCTCTGTCAGGAGCGCAGAAGCTGGCCGTGCGGGTCGCTTGAGTCAGTGGGCAAAGGTGTATGTGGTTGACACCACCTCTGCGGGGACGGGGCGAGTACCGGCGAGGAAGCTGGGCCTTCACAGCCGACCCGAGACATGGTACCAGCCAGGTGTCGGCAGGGTCCAGAGCACAACAGGAGATATAGTGTCGACGAAGGGCACCACATTCAGTCAAACGACCGCAATCTCTCGGCCCGGTCCCAAGCCACAGCGTCAAACGGCCGGCCACATACACTGGCGCCATCTTGTACTAGTATACCACTAAATATTAGGGGTGTAAGAAAATATCGATACACCCAAGTATCGTGATATTCTGTTGAGATACAGTAAGAATTTTTTTTTGTTTTTACTCAATTTATTTGTAAAAATGGACCATGTACAAAATACAATAAGCTCAAAGGAGAGGAAAGATGCTTGTTACCAGATTTAGCTATAAGCAAATTTCAATCTGCAGTAGTGTTGTACCAAACGATAATTTTTTTGTCTATTAATCTATCGATTATTTTTTCGATTAAACGATTATCTCTTCGATTAATCGGATAACTACATTATTGATAATATAGAAATCCAGTCGATGCCATAGGGTGCTCCCT
>JAODOY010082750.1:4224-15075 GCA_025399855.1 Forbesichthys papilliferus | reverse complement strand
GTTCAAGTACATTCCACTATTGGACACATCATCAATGGTGAGCCAGTAGTTTTTTGTTCACTTGACAATTGTTAAAATTGATTATGGGCCATCAAATATAGTTTTTATTGTCCTCATACATTGCCCAGTAACATTTCAATGCTTGCTAGAAGCACTCAAGGAACCAATAAAGACAACACCATGAAAGCGAAGCTGTCTGACAGCAGGTGCCGTGTTACTTGGTAAATCCGGAGGGTTTAGGCGGGGAGTCCCTCTCCAGCGTATTCAGCATCTGTCGGATGCCCTTCTCCACCCTGCGGAAGTGCAGCTTCTTCCAGAAGCTGTGTTGCTGCTGACGGCCCCACTCCAGGTCCCTCAGGAACACCTGGGATTGGTGGAACAAGGAACGATGGATGTCAGTCAACACACGCTTTACCAAAGTCCTTCTAGGCAAGTCTCGCCACTCGGCAGCCATCTTTGTTATTTAGGAAGACAGTATAGATAGGTTGCATCAATGCAACCACACGATTGGTTAATTAGGTAATGCTTGGCAGTTATAAAGCAAATGATTGGCGCTTTGAATTATGTTGTATATAATTTTTCTCCAACTGCCATATTTACATTTCAGAATTCTCCAAAAATTCTCCAAGTGGCACATCTCTGTATTGTCTCTGGTTTACCTCCATTTATTAGTTGAACACAAAAAAAGGAGCAAAAGACAGACCCTGCGTTCAATTTACATTTAATCCAATTAACAGTAACACAAAACCGCGGTGGACTGAATGCCAGGTTACAAAACTGGGAGATGTTGGACTGTGAGTTGAACAACATTTCAATAATTTGTTTTACTGCTGTAGATTGTTGCGTTTCAGCTGGACATATGCACACCAATGATGGTAGAACAGGACGGTAGTTCAAGAATGTTGCAAACGGACGTTGCAAAGTGAATTCACTTAGCAAACGTTTAGTCCACTTAAACACACCCTGGGATTGTCGTGCCCCACACACACACACCTTTATTTAGGTGTGTGTGGGAGGGACGTGCACCCTTGGAGTGTCAAACCAAAACAAGGTTTTTGTAATGCAGGTTTCAACCTAGCGGGAACCTCCGGTGTTGAGAAATTAATCCAATGCAGAAGTGGCAAACTCTGCAGTTCTTCGAATGGCCACTTGAGGTTGGCTGCAAAAGGGAGTCAAATTTGGATTATATTTCACAGGTTACACAATGAATGATACACTTATACATGTAGGCTAGGCCTATGATACATAAAACAGATATTGCTGTCGATTGATATCATGGATCTAGGTTTGGAAGTCGAGGCTTATAAGTATCTGTAAGTAAAAATCATATCTGTTGTCTATAATTATGTAAATTACTCAAATACATCTGCAGGGTTTGTCATTTTTGAGAACGCTTGCTAATTTCAAGCTAAATTCAAAACAAACTCCCTTAGAAGCTCCGCCCTCACACATTGAAACACATTGCGAAGCCTAGCAGCATTGTTGTTGCGAGCAGTGTTCACCACTTTGACTGTTGAACTATAAAATCCATGTAAACTCCCTCGTGTGTGGCAGGACAGTCAACGTCGTACCTGCAGCTGCTGGACCAGGCGTTCCCGCTCCCAGGTGGACACGTTCTTTCGGATCACGCTCAGGATGGGATGCCAGCTCTCACTGAGGTTGGAGCCCTCTGTAACCGACGCCAGGACCTTCACACGCCTGTTGGTGTCTGTGCCGTTCCCCTGGGCCCGGTGGTCACCGCGCACGTACAGGGATTGCTTCCCTATGTTGCTCAGAGGGTTCAAATACAAGCTGGAAAGGAAACACAGAAGAGCTTTAAGAAAAACTAAATAAACTCTGAAGCTGGCAGTGGCACCCCATAATGAAAGCATCTGAATACTAGTATTCAGATTTGTGTGTGCTCACACACCATTATAGAGGAATTAAACCAATTATATTTGCAATAGTTTGACATCCTCAGCACCCCATTAATGTTAATGTTTTATTCATCACATTTGTTTGTACATCATATGTGCACGTTGGTGCAAACAAAACAAACATGCGTGCTTGTCGTTACTTAATTATTTAGTGCTTAGTTTATGTACGCAGATGACATCGTTCTTTCACCTTGTGCTGCAATGGGCCGAATCGCTCATAGGTGTAACTTTACACGTATTCACATTCTTGTAATATGGGGTGCGACCTTCATGGAGGTAACAAAAAGGTATATAAAGTACCAACAGAAATTACCAGTTAAAGTAAGGCAGATATAATACCATTTCACATGCATAATAAGATCATTAATTTGATTGTCACATTTCCTCAAGTAATGTATCTAATGACCAACCGGCATGGTAATGAAATGCCCAATGACTTTCTGGCAGAGCCCAATACAATTGTGTAGATTTTGGATTGTGCCCTGTATTATGGCAGTTAACACTAGAACTACCAGAATTCTATAACTACTGTAATGGCCATAGCAGTCATTCTGACAGCTCATACATTTGTGTATAATTTCAATAAGATATATATATATATTCTAAGAATAAATGTTAGGATAGGTAATAATAACAAATGATAAACTTTCTTTAATGCATACGGTCAATATAACTGTTGTGGCCATTTAAGGTAAAAATACTCAAAACTCTTGTGTTTTGTAATTTTAATAAAATAATTATATAATAAAATATAGACACATTTAGGCAAAGTCAAACTCCTATAGTTACATGGGTTTTAATTCAACAAAGTTATTACATTGCAACATTTTAAAAGTCAGAATGACTGCCTCGGTAGTTTGTGTGTTAAAGTAACTTCATCCCAGTTTCGACATCATGACGCTTGAGTGCTCCATCAGTACAGTCAGAAGCCAGCAGGCAGAAGAGGGTGTGGCCAGAGCCATGTAGAAGAGAGAGACGTCAACTTAGTTTCCACTGTTATGCTGACGACACACAGTTGTATCTCAGCACCAAACCATCCACTCAGCTTCCCCCTCTGTCGCTTGTCTGAATGAAGTAAAAACCTGGATGTCATCTAACCTACTCAACCTAAACAGCAGCAAAAACAGAGCTAATGGTAGCGGCTCCCAAGCTGCTGCTCCAGAAGATAGGTTATCTACTCCTCAAAGTGGATGTTTGCTCCATCTCCCCATCCCAAGACTCCACCCTATCATTTAACTCGCATGTAAAAGTCTGTCTTCTACCACCTCAAAAACATCTCCAGACCTTCACTCTCAGACTCTTGTGGCAGAGTCACTTGTCCGTGCCTTAATTACCTCCTGCTTGGACTATTGCCTGGGTGTCCTGTATGGAGTACCCAGCAAGGTTTTGGACAGGCTGCAATATGTACGAACTCAGCTGCCAGGGTTCTCTCTCACACTAGGCTGTGGCAGCACATCACACCGATCCTCACGTAGCTTCACTGGCTCCCGGGCAAATTCCGCATCACCTACAAAATCCTCCTCCTCACCTATAAATCCCTACATGCCACTGCCCCTGCCTTACCCTCCCGTACCTACTTGACCTTCTCCACCCCTCACGGAACCTGCGGTCCACAGACGAGGGCTTGCTCTTTGTCCCCCTCCTCACCACCAGACGCTGGACTTTTGGGGACAGAGCTTTTAGCGTTGCTGCCCCAACCCTCTGGACCTCCATCCCCTTATAGATCCTAAATGCTCCTTCTCTGGATACTTTTAAAAATGTACTAGAACACACCTCTTTACCAAGGCATTCAACATAGAATGACCTTTTCTCCGTTATTTGCTCTCTGGAGTCTCTGTAAAGTGTCCTTGGGTCCCGTGAAAGGCGCTATAAAAATAAGTTATTATTTACTCCGTTCGTTCCAATGGATGTTTTTTTTTTTATAGCAATGACAGATCGTGGAACCTCGTGACAGTTCCGGGACGTACCCTATAAATTATATTGTATATATAATTAGATGCATTTATTGACTACGAATTACCGAAAACTGCAGTTATGTATGCATGTACGTATAGATTCAAGTCGCCCACCAAGCATTGCCTAGAACCGCTTTGCATCTACGTGAACCATACGACCGTTTTAAAGTGGGCGTGGCCTGTGCTGGCTTGTAACGTTGGTAACGCTTACTGCACAGTGTGTACGCTGGCGTGCTCCCTGCATGCGTCCACCAGGGCCAGGGCAGCACTGTCCCCTATGTTGTTGTAGGCCACGTTCAGCTCCCGCAGGCCCGCCTGCCCACGCTGGAGCCCCTCGGCCAGCTCCCGGGCCCCCCGGTCCCCCAGGCCCGTGTGCATCAAGGACAGGTGACGCAGGGAGCGGTTGCTTGGCAACGCCGCCAGGAGGGTGCAGGCTCCCGACTCCAGCAGGGGGTTGTCGCACAGGCTGGACATGAGGTTCACACACACACACACACACACACACACACACACACACACAGTGAGGTTAGGGTCAAAGGTCGGGGCTCTCAACCCTGACTCACTCCCAAAAAAAAACATTTTCTTTTGGTTCAATATTAAACATATATAACCATGGAACAAATTAAGAGACATTATTTAAAACGGAATAATATAAATATATTGTACATGTAAAAAAAACGCAACTTAAAATGTTGAAGTTACGAAAAAAAAAAGTTAAAAAGTACAAATATTAGAAGCTGCTGCAGTGATCTCTGAATTTCTTCTGCAGCTGTATACAGTACATATGAACAACCATGGAAACCACACATACTGTAGGCCTACATTATCTATCAAGAGTCTGAACCAATATACAGTATGCTAGGTCCAATTTGATTTACTGCGTCTTATTACCGGCCTATAAATGGTCTGTCAGTAAAATAGCCGATTAAAGTTTTGACAAGTGATATGAAGATGCTTTCGTTGATTGGGGCTCATGCGTGACTATTAAGGTGAGCCTCAACATTTTGCTTAAATTTATGAGTTTTCATGAGCATTGAGTGACCAAGGAGAGAGAAAAAAAAACACCTCGCACAATACAAATTTATTTTTCTGTGCCGTTTATAGTTGTTCATATACGTTTATGCAAATATGGTATGCTGTTAGAGTAAGTGGTTTTAAGGCGGGATCGGGGAGCTCGTCCTTCAAACAGTGTAAAGTGTAAAGACCACTCATCTAGTACGTGACAGAAAGGCTTATAGAGATAAGGCTTATAGAGATAAGGCTTATAGAGATAAGGCTTATAGAGATAAGGCTTATAGAGATATGGTCTTACTGTAGAGATCTGAGAGAACTCTTGGAATCAAGTAGCAGATCTCGCAGGAGAACACAGGCCTCAGGGCCCAGACTATTAAACTGGAGACTGAAGACAACAGAAAACACAGCATCCAAACACACACATCAAGATGGCTAAAGACTGTCCAATGTGATAAATACAAATTAATGTTATACATCAAACTGGTGAGCGGGAAACACAAATTAACCGCTGGACCAATGAAAGTGATTTTAAATCAAATCAGCTACATAGACATGGCTAGCAACCGATTATGACAGTTCATGCAAACCAGGGGTTACATATACTCATGGCGCACACCTCCATAGGGTCTATGAATCGACGCCATCAGAGTAATAGGCTACAATGAGTTCTACCAGAAATCTGACGAAAATGGGTGTACTCCCAGTGAATGTTTGTGGATAAGCAGTCCTAGCCTAAAGCTCATCGGAAGCTCATCTGCAATCATGTAGCAGCAGGAAATACCCGTTTTCAGGTTAAGCACAGCCTTTGTTCTAAGGAACTTGAGCCCAAACGGCTGAGTCACTAGTTGGTTTTTCCTTACTTGAGGGTATGTGTGTGTCTAAAGGCAGGCCGCAAAAACTCCAGCAGGTCATGTGTCAAGTGGCATCCTGATAGGTCCAGCTCCTCTAGCTGGTATCTGCAGAAAGCAATACAAAAATAAAGTACACATGCGCAGAATAAAATTAGCAATAGCATAAAAACTAAACATGCCATCTACACAAATCTACATAAGTCATCTGTCTAGACTAGTTCAGAATGAACCAACGCCATAGGACAATACATAGTTTAGCATGCAAGGTTCCTCCGTGAAACTGAAACTCAGTTAGCTAGCAACATTTGCACATATTGGATAAAACAGATATCAATATCAATACTGTGGAGTTGCATAATACCGGTACAACACAGTGGTAGTTTTCAAAGTGCGGTTTTGTGACCCTCTTACGGGTCTTGGGAATTCAATTTCAAGCTAATATATAAAATATGCATACGCTTTGTTCAGTTTTTTTCATGGTTGTTGAGGCTGTATACCATCATATTATACAAGTATACATGTAAGCTCAAGGTGGCTGAAATCAAATACAGTGCATCTGTACCATAAAGATGAACAGTTACCAGTACCTGGAGGGGGAGCAGGACAGCACGGAGCTCAGGACAAAGCATTTCCGGGGTGTCATGCGAACATTGGCCAGACAGATGCGTTTGATGGACGACAGAACCTCAGTGGTGAGCCTGGGGTTCTGGAACTCATACAGCAGCACCAGAAGATCCATGAGCTCCGCGGGTGGCTGTTGCTTGCCCAGCTCTATTATTAAGAAGATCAGAATATTAAACACACGTGTACACAATCGTCATCACATTTTTTGTTTAGTTTGGTTTTAGAAGGGAAAGGCATAATTTAAATACTCAAAAATGTGTATTTATTTTTTGTAATCCCAGTTTCCCTTCAAAGTACATAAGATCAAATCAAGCTACAATCATACATGTTTCTGTTTATATCTTTAATTGTGTTTTTTGAGCTGTAAACTAAATAATATGTCATGAGACACATACATGCTGGTGTTAATACTGACACAATTCTCTTTAAGAAATCTGGATTTTATGGTCTGAAAAGCACACAGAACATACCTCTGACCAGGAACTTCTTGAGGGCTTGTGTGATCTGAGACACGGTGGCGCTCTTGACGTTACAGCCGAGTTGCTGGAGCAGCACCCGGTTCTCGTAATGCAACAGTCCGCCCATGAAGATAGGGTAAAGCTCAAAAGGCTGTCGCTCATCAAGCACTTGGGGCTGGGGGCCGTAGACACCCAGGAGGCTTTGCTCCACCTGATCCAGGACATCCTCGTTGAAGCTGTCCTCCGTGCGGAACATCTCGTCCGCCATCGTCCTGGCGATCCCACTTTTGTTGCTGCCGCTGAACTTACTCGCAAACTTCGGGAAAAGCTTGAGGAGGTTGAAGGCGGCGAAGATTCGCAGCGGGATGAACTTGGAGAAAATGTTGACGACCGTGGCTACGTCTTCGCCCACGTGGCCGATGGACTCCGACACCTGGCTGGTGATCTTCTCCAGCAGGGACTTGTTCTCCCCCAGGACCACGTAGAGAGCGGCCAGGTACTCCTGCATGGCCGGGACGGCGAACACGTAGCGCCTCTCGTCCTCCTCCTCCTCCGCGCCCACGCCGCTCCTCTCGGACGGCACCAGGAAGAAGTTGAGCACGTCGGTGCGGAACATGGCCAGCTGACGGAGCTCCTCGTCCGTCTTGGTCTGCCCGCCGACCCACTGCTCCAGCTCCGTCTCCGAGAACGACGTGCGCTTCTTCGTCACGCCGTCGAACGCCAGCTTGCCGACGGTGCGCACCACGTACAGCATCAGGGAGGTGTTGTGCTCCTCGATGGGCACGCCCGACCCCGCCCCGACGCCGAGCACCTCTCCTCCGAAGTTGAGCTTGAGGAAGCTGGTGTAGACGCCGGTGAGCGTGCGGACGGGCGCGCGGTTCTCGGTGAAGTGCAGGAAGTGGAGGGTGGCGCAGGTGAGCCAGCAGTAGGACGGCAGGAGGCAGGCGGACGCCAGCCGGCTCTCGCGCTGGAGGTTGAGGTAGAGCAGCTCGATGAGGCCCTGGGCCACCGCGTTCTTCAGGCGCGCCTCGTCCGCCAGCAGCAGCCGGCTCATGAAGTACGCCCGCTGCCGATCGGGGTCGCTGAAGCCGCAGATCTGGACGTAGCGGCTCACGTACTTCTCTGGGATGCGGTCCAGCGCCGACAACCGGGTGGTGACTAACACGCTGGCCTGGGTAGATGCAGAGTAAACACAGGGGTCACATCGTTTATTAAAATCTATCTGGATTAAGTGATATACTCGATAAAACACATGTTCGTATACACACAGGGTGTAGTGCAGTGGGGGAGAGGTGGCAATACATTGTCCTGCACAGGCCATAACAACTAAGGTTCAGTCAGGACTACTTTGTACGACCATAGTTAACAACATGAGTCGGGGCGGGGGGATGTGTGAAGGTGATAGGCGGCCGTGCGGGCTCCTTACCTCGGGCAGGAGATACTTTCTGAGGAGGTTGACCACCAGGGCCGACGGAGGCAGCGCCTCGCTGGGGTCGCTGCACAGCTCTGAGGAGCCAATGGAGAAGTCCACCTGCATCTTTTCCATCCCGTTGAAGATGAAGAGCACGTCCTTGGCCCGGCCCCCCACCCCGCTCAGCAGAGGGGTGTTCCGCAGGTGGAGGTACTTCCGGCCAACCAGGTCCCTTAAAGAGGTCGCCCTGTGTGTGTGTGTGGAGAAGGTGGGGGGTGGGTGGGGTGGTGATGGAGTATTTTGTTTGTCAAACACGAGTCGTGTAATGACGGCTTTATATCAATGACAGGCAATTTACTGGCCATATCAGCATTTGCCAATATATCAGCATCTGTTATATATATTTATGAAGGTATATTTGGTGCAAAGCATCAGTGCACCTGTGACACTGAATAGGTAGTCACACATTTGTATCAGTACGTTTGAAGTCACAGAGATAAATGCTTTTAGTATTTGCAAACTCACACAAGAACCTATCAACAGTTATGTTCTCCGTTACAGGTGCACAGATCTTAATCTACATGTCAGAAACTCATACGCTCACAATTTTGCTACATGTACAAATGCAAAACAGCTGTATACTAGCATACTTTGTCAAGTAGGCGAGATCTTCACAGGAGAAGGGCACCAGCAGCTGGAAATTTGTCAAGGTTCTGCCGGCACACCAGTCCAGAACCAACTTCTGCACCACGCTGCTCTTCCCGGTGCCCACAGCCCCATACAGCAGTACGTTGGTGCCCCTCTCCTGGGTCCAGGCCTGGGCCGGCTCAAACAGCTGCTCCACGGTCAGAGAGCGATGGTCGGGAGCCTCCATTTGCAGCGGGGAGCCCAGGAGCGCTCCCCGCTCCTCGGGCCTCCTCTCCAGGATGAGGGGATCCACGTGCATGGTCTCTGGCGTAAAGTTTCCCCGAAAATGCATCTCTTCTGGGGGAAGATGGCTGAACCACAGAGCGAGCTTCCTCTTGTGGACATCGATGGGATCTGCCGAGAAAGGAAATGCTTCTTGATACTGCCATCTTGCTATTCCCGTTCCTGATTTCAGTTAGTGTATTTCATATTGCATTACTGCATGTAGCAGATGCTTTTTTCAGTTATGTTTAGGAGTGGTTTTTTTTTTTTGCATTGGTATAACTTGTTGCTCGCCTGAATTGTTGTCAGAATATTATGATTTTCATATACTTTATTGGTGACTTTACATAACTCTTACATAAAACATGCTTAATAATATTCCACAATCAATGCAACGTAATGTAAATCACGGGCAAATTACATAGATATATATTCATATGCCAGCTGTATGAATCGGGTTTGTGAAACTAATGTATTTTTATAAAACCTTCTTGCCACCAATTCTCTAAAGGGTCTGAGAAGCCTTTATGACATCACACACTGCTAACTGGCCGTGTGTACACATTACTGTAGAAGCAGACCGTTGCCAGGTTTGATATTAACGCACATCGCTTTAATAAATTAAACTTCAAAAACTATATTTAATGTCATAGCGCATACCATTAAATTATCCATAACAAAATATCTAGATTTTTGATCACCATTGACACTGAGGAGCATAAACAGCACAACATGCTTTGTGTACAGTATGTCCCCTATTGTGTGCAGGTAGTTCAGATGTATGGAAGCAGCAGCCATTTAACAAGCAGCAGCAACTAATTCTTCACTGCTGGCACCAGCTCGGCTCTACTCGCTTTAGGGAGCTTTTCCATTGCTTAGCATCAGCTCCACTCAACTCTGCACGTCTTTTTCCACTGCGGATACTACCCGCTCAATTGTACCTGATCGCTATAGCGACAGCACTGTTCGAAACAATCTTGCAGTAGATCATTAGTAGTAATTTATAAAAAGAAAAACATTTTTGGAAAATGTCCCTTCCTTGTTAGAATGGCCTTCGGTATCCGTGTGCAGCCAACACTTCGACATCTTGGTCAACCTTCACTTTACGTGAACTGCCCTGTCCAGCTCTCACTAGATAACATTGCTTATGCCGTCGACAAACGAGAACCATCTGCATTCCTCAATAAATCACGCCGTGGTTTTGCATTTTGACATTTAATAAAAGATCAATCGAAAACAGTGGCTGCTTCAGTAGTTGCCGTATGTATGACCATGTTGCGCAATGACAAAGTGACTATTTAACCCAAACAGTAGTGTGCATTTTGGTATTGCCTCAGCTCGCTTGGAACATTGACAAAGCAGGAACTAGATAAAGTACCCGGTACCAGGTTCTATCCCCACTTTCGCCCACTGGAAAAGCAGAAATCGTGAGTCGAATTGAGCTGGTACAACGAAATACAAAAGCTCCCAAAGCGAGTAGAGTTGAGGTAAGGCATATTGAGTTGAGCTGGTACCAGCAGTGGAATAGTGCTATAACGCAATAGTTAGCACACCTGGTTGTGACTGACCAGAAGAGAAACACACCTGGTTGAGACTGACCAGAAGAGAAACACACCTGGTTGTGACTGACCAGAGCAGAAACACACCTGGTTGAGACTGACCAGAAGAGAAACACACCTGGTTGTGACTGACCAGAGCAGAAACACACCTGGT
>JAODOY010082739.1:0-15075 GCA_025399855.1 Forbesichthys papilliferus | reverse complement strand
TAGACACTACACAGTAACACATAGACACTACACAGTAACATATAGACACTACACAGTAACACATAGACACTACACAGTAACATATACACTACACAGTAACATATAGACACTACACAGTAACACATAGACACTACACAATAACATGTAGACACTACACAGTAACACGTAGACACTACACAGTAACACGTAGACACTATACAGTAACATATAGACACTACACAGTAACACATAGACACTACACAGTAACATATAGACACTACACAGTAACACATAGACACTACATAGTAACATATAGACACTACACAGTAACATAGACCCTACACAGTAACATAAAGACACTGCACAGTCACACATAGACCCTACACAGTAACATAGACACTACATAGTAACATATAGACACTACACAGTAACATATAGACACTACACAGTAACATAGACACTACACAGTAACACATAGACACTACACAGTAATATGGACACTATGCAGTAACATAGACACTGCATAGTAACATAGACACTACATAGTAACACATTCACTACACAGTAACATATAGACACTATACAGTAACATAGACCCTACATAGTAATATGGACACTATACAGTAACATAGACACTACATAGTAACACATTCACTACACAGTAACATAGACACTACATAGTAACACATTCACTACACAGTAACATATAGACACCATACAGTAACATGACACTACATAGTAACACATTCACTACACAGTAACATATAGACACTATACAGTAACATGACACTACATAGTAACATAGACACTACATAGTAACATCAGTGTGGACACTAGTAAAGCAACACACCCGTTTGTGCAGCCGATGTGTGTCCTCTGTGCTGTGCACCAGACACTGTGTGAGTGTGTTGCAGCACGTGTCGCCCAGCGCTGCATGCTCTCTGCTCTCCACACGGGTCTGAGTCAGCAGGACAGACCACACCTGGCACACTGACTGGCCCCACGGCTCCTTCCTGCACACACACACACACACACACATGTACACACACACACACACCACACACACACACACACACACACAAACACACACACACACAGTGTACTGTAATAAGAGATAAGCCATAATATAATTTTTACCAACTTTATGTCTGCAAGAGATTTGTATTTGTAATGCACTAATGCTAATATTAGTATTTAGTAATTCTCTAACTAAATAAGTTGCAAAACAAGCAATGAGCCCTTCTGTAAATAACATAAAATAACTTTACATAACATTACACTCACTTTTTCGTTTTGTGGGTAAACCGTTCAGTGAGCTTGTCGAGGGCACGCGCGTATTCGGCTTCAATATCGCCACGGCGACGGAGGAACTCAGAAAGGTCAGAGAGCTGTTGCTGTTTCACTTCCACCTGAGAGTCGAGAATCTTCACTTGTTCTATCAGCTGGACCCTCAGGTCTGAGAGAGAGAGAGAGAGAGAGAGAGAGAGAGAGAGAGAGAGAGAGAGAGAGAGAGAGAGAGAGAGAGAGAGAGAGAGAATGAATGAATGAAAAGCCTATAAGAACATTGTGGCATAGACACACAAGCAAACAAACATGCATAGGTAATATACTGTATATACAGTAAACGCATGCACATGACAGAATACACATTCAGTATATTTATCCAGATGGAAATTGTTATTACTGTGTACAAGCATGCCTTTCAACAGCTTCCTGCAGGGTTTGAGGACTCTTACAGGCACCGGTGCTGCACAGTGGCACATCAACCTTCCCCTCGCTGTCTTGCTCTCTCAGCACCCCTCAGCAGTAGTGAAAGCAGACGCCACCTTTGTGTCTGTGTGTTATGTTTAGCTTGTAGCGTATTTGTGTTGAATCCCATGAGCCACAGACAGAGAGCGATACGGTGGAAATGGAAGCCATACAGAAATGTAATGGTGTATATAAACAGCCATGAAGCTATACAGTTGATCCACACGTTATGTTTCAAAGAACACCCCTCCCTCCTTCTCAATCATCTGCATAATACTGGTTAGAAATATGCACAAGTAGTACAGTGATCAGAGATCCACACAGCATGCGTAAAGCCCAGCTCAGCTCTTCCACAATGATACTGTAAGCATCCCCATACGCACGTACAGTACACACACACACCTACAACATAAAGAGACAGAGGAGGGGAATGCATCTAAAATCTGTTTTGTGGATGTGGAAGTATTCTGTATAATCATCACATCATTTCTCAAAGTAACAGTTACTAAATACAACTAAAACAGCAATAATGAGACTCAAAGCTTTAATTGGAGTTGTATACCTGGAGTTGTATACCTAGTGTAGTGTGGAGTAAGAACTACTATATAAATAAAGACCACATTTACAATGCCAATGCTTTATCCTGCCAAATGTGGTCTTTAAGAAAATAAAAAACATTTGCAAATGTGTTTTTCGGTGAGCTAAGTGACGTTGTACCCACAGGGTATAACATGAAGGGTAGACTTGTTAGATCGATGTACAGCACACACAACATGACTGTCTCTCTTGTAGTCGTTGTGTGATTCATACTACTGTACATGATTGGCGACAGGTGGTCACACACTACAAGATGTTTCACCCGACGAAATCAAACTGGAGCTTTGAGATAGGTTGTTTCATGAGCATATACAGTAGGCCTATCTCACATAAGATGTAATATAGGCATATATCTCCGTAGTAGCATTCGCACCTCATTTACATGGAGCCTGTACATTTCTCAACATATTTCAGACACAATATTTCCCACCACTAATGTGGTTAGAATTGTTTAGTCAAATAAAAGTCAAAAACACTGGGTAGAAATGCATCTAAGAGAATTGAAGGGAAGAAACCATTGGTCACTAAGAATGTAAATCGCAATATTCCATATTTTTCATTGATAGAAATTGAGTTATTTATATAAAAGTTACAGATTGAAACTGTATGAAAACTATTTATTTTATTAATGTGTTTTTCTTTTTTTTATCTCCAAAAAAATGCAATTTCACAACATTGCAAATGCAGAGCTGTGATTGGCCAGTTTTTTGGTGTACTGAATTACACACACTCCCGTGCAGCCCTCACAACACATGCACATTAAAGTCACGAACATACAAGAAACCACACACACACACACACACACACACACACACACACACACACACACACACACACACACACACACACACACACACAGTGACTAACCTTTGACTTGGGACTCATATTCAGCCAGACTTCCCTTCTCCCTCCTCAGCTTTCCATGTGCCGTCATCATCGTTGAGCCTCCTGGTGCTCTAAGAGCTGTAAGCTAGCTCCTTACTTCCTGAATCACGTCTCCACCTGGTTTAACCTTGACCCTGGACGCTTACAGTTGCCTGCCACGTGTCTGCATCAGTGGCGATGGACTGGGTTTGGTCTGTCCACGGAATCCCCCAGGAATGTGACACCAACTGGATCCCATAGATGAATCTGATGGAAGAGAAAGCAACAGGAACATTATGCAAGAGGAAGATACACGAGGAGAGCATTGTAGACAGATGGAATGAGGTGATGAGTCATCGAATGAAAGGACATCCAGTGCCTTGAGGTTGAATGTTCCCAGACTTAACAAGTTTACCATATGTATATGCTTTATTCTATATAGGTGCTATACTGTACAGTATGTATGTATGTATCAGGTGTAGTCTCAGCCTCTTCCGTCCATTAGCACTATGCCACATTAGCAACTCTGTGCTGCACGCCTGATACATATAACCCTGTAAGCAATTCAGGAAGTGAGGAAGTTGATTTTCATTGGCTATTGGCATTATCACTCACAAGTCTGTATCGATTATTCAGGTGCAACACTAGTGCAGTGCTTTATTTACTACTTTCCATTTTTCCAGTTGTTTATTCCTGTGACCATAGCCTATGTATTTAACTTATTGTCATGTCAATCAAAATACCTCTCCTGTCAAGTAAGGCTTTTCCCAGACTTAAAGTAAACAACATGGCTCTGCAAGACTAATCAAGTCAAATCAAGTCAGTTAATTTTTTTCACAGTTAAAAACAACCAGTGGTGACCAAAGTGCTGTACCGTTATGCAATACAAATGTAAATAAAATAAACGACAAGAAGTAGAAACAAATAACACAGTAACACACATGCCGGGGTCACACTACACGATTTAAGCCCAGTTTTCAGCTTGCAGACAGGTTTTTTAGCTTGCAGACAAAAGTCCCAACTTGGAGGGGAATCACAGCTCGCTCCCATGATAGACGATCATTTAGTGTGAATTTCTTAAAATGTTGCCGACAGCGACGCGGCCCAAGGCCCGACTGGATATTAAGCAGGTTAAATATCTGTGGCCTATATCCTACGAAAGAAGGTAACTGGCTTATCCAGGTAACTTCTGTAGTAACTTTGCGATGTCGAGTGTAACTAGCCGAGTAACCCATAAACAACAGGCGGAGAGGTTTTGCAAGAGGTATGCGCGAGGGATGCGCAGCAGCAATTTACGCTGTACCTCTAAACTTCTCGGAGCAGTTTATCTTCATGGTTAACTCGATGTTACCCTATACCAGCACTGCATATCCGCTCACAATCTGCAAGCAAACGACTGTCTGGTGTTCTGTCGAGTTGTGGCTGCTTCATCGAAAGATTAAGCCTTTAGGGCGCAAGTTTATTTTATATGAGATTATAGCAGCAACGCAGCATTTCTGGCTATTAAAATACATTTTAAACATGTATTATCAGTTCTGTATAGGATATGAGCATGTAGACCGTTTTATGTCCCATGCATTTACACAATAAAAAATGAGTATGCCTATATCATCAAATCATAGCAGTTTTAGTTTTTGCTTTCATAAACACCTAGGCCTATATTATTTTCTTAAATCAAATCTAATAGAGCTAATCAAATTTTGCTAAATTATATGCCTATATGAAGCCTATATAAAAATCTATTTTCATTCCTTGTCCATAATGAAGAATCGAGACATTTGTGAAATCATATTTTAATAGAAAACATCAGGGTAAGGTACAGTAGGTCTATTAATAGCATGGCCCGTAAGAAAGGCTACTGTATGCTTTTGTTGTGTTCCCCGGACATTAAGCATTCTAAAGATCAAATAGGCTTTTCATTTGTTCTCAGGTAACTGGCAATAGCTTTCCTTATAAAAATGCATAGTTTCAATATGCGAACACAGGCGGGTTGGGAGGAGCATGCTAACCTCGCGAGAATATCCTGATCTCGCAAGATTTCGGTTTCACTTCGCCACGAGAATCAATCTGGAGAGCTTGGACATCGAGTTGATTCAGGCCGCTAAACCTATTGTGTTGCCTATCAGCGTCGTAGTTTAGCTACGGGCGTGGTTTATGTGTTACGTAGGCTACCTGGAAACAACTTGAGTCAAAAACGCCTAGAGATAATACAATATAGCATCGGCTTTATTCAAATTTATTATAAGAACAAAGGCTTTTCTCAATGGAAAATATGTTTCCACTTTTCTCCCAACCTTTATTCTGCAAGAGTGAATAACAGACTGCTGGTTCACAGGTTTGTCCAATCACATGCAAGTATTTTTTTGAAAGCGCCTGCCCTCTTGAATCTGTTTCAATGGACGGCTCATCCCAGATGGATGTGTCTAACAGACATAGATATATGGTCTTGTTAGGTTAGGAGAATGCGCCCTTACACAAAAACTCGGCCTGTGTTGCCGACCGCGCCCCTTATATGTGAACAAACTTAATCGAAGTTAACACTAGTCAACTAACCAACATCTTCATCACAGTCGTTTAACACCAATGTAGGAAGGCGTTTAACCCGAGTTAAATCTTGGTAGGTTGAACTCTATTTGTAGTATAGGCCCTGTCGGGAGGTGTTGTGACTGGTAATGACAGCAGCGATGACCTACAGCCAATGATAGCACAATACAAGGATGAGATGAAATCAAGGAGGAGTAATAGCCTTTGTAATCATTTGAACTGCTTGAAGAAACAAGATACTGGAATAATTCATGTCTCTCTGAAACACGTATGCCTTGTCGATAACGATAACACTTCAAATTTGATTTAAAAGACTAAACATTTTTAACCACATCAGTGGTGGGAAATATTGTGTTTAAGATCTGATTTACATGACTGCTTCTGCCCAGTGTCTAGAAAAACTTGATGTTGTTTACAACTCTGCACTACGATTCTTCACTGGATGTAATTATAGGACGCATCCTTGCATCCTTTATTCTAAAGCCCTGTGGCCCTCCTTGTATGTACGAAGGCATACCCATTGGTTATATTTTATATAATTTATAAGGCTCTTATTGGGCTAGTGCCTACATACCTTAGCGCTCTTTTAGTTAAATGTAAAAAAGCCATTACGCATTACACTCAAAGGATCTGTTGCAAGTGTCTGTTCCTTGCATCTGTACAGAACTGGGAAAAAGGTATTTTAAAGGTTGCTGCCGCTATCACTTGGAATGCTATTCAAAACTCTTTGGAAATGACTGACTTTGTTCCTTTTACACAGTTTTTACTAATTTTGAAGGAATATGGAGCAAAGGACTATTGTACATTGTGGCTGTAAATTACAGTTATTATCTGTTCAGTTGACAAATTAATTTTTTTAAGAATTTTGTATGTATGCATGTATATTTGGCTGTATAAGTACTGTATATGTTTTATAACTTGTATGTTTAAAGCTACTTCTTGGCCAGGTCTCTCCCCTGAAAAAGAGATTTTAATCTCTGTAAGATTGCCCGGTTAAACAAAGGTTCAATAAAAAAAAATTTAAAAAAATTAAAATAATTGTGATTGAAATATGTTGAGAAATGTACAGGCTCCATGTTAATGAGGTGCAAATGCTACTACGGAGGTATAGGCCTATATTACATCTTATGAAAGATAGGCCTATTGTAAATGCTCAAAACTCCACAAAGCAAAATCGACAGTATTAATTTAACACCCATTGAGTTATTTTTAACACCAGAAAAGTGTCTATGTGTCCACTCTTTTGGGTGTTAAAGTAACATTTCTTAAAGTGTTACATTTTCAACACCCAAATTGTGTTAATCCAGCACTGTGTATTGTTAAAAATTAACAATACTCATGAATATACATGACATGAATTAATTCATGAATATGCATGAGGTTAATTTCAACATTTACTGATGTCATATTCACACTGCACTGGTGTTAAGGTTGTGTTGAAAATGAACACTGATTTTGTAACACCAACACTAGTGTTGAGAAAATACAACACAATTTAAGTGTTAAAATATGTATCTATAATGCTACTATGCCTGGGACTTAAATAAATACATTTACCCATGCTTTAAAGTTTAAGTGAAGACAAATTACAGAATGTTTGAAAAATAATATATTTATGTACACTACATTTCTGTACACTTCATTGACAGTTCAGACATACAGTATATTCAACCTGACCATTACTGAAATAATGGTAAATGATGGTCCTTTTCAGACTGGCAACATAATGTGTAAGAAGATACAATGGAGGGCTGATGAACCCAAATGCAGACATGAGAGTAAATGATAAAAGAGGAAAGGAATCAGTTCAATAGGTTTAATATGGCAGGCATGTAAAACAACAAGAGCAGGCAATGGTCGGGTGATCGGCAAAGGCAGTAGATTCTGTAAAACTGAGGGGATTATTAAGGACAGGCAACATGTAGACAGGCAGACAGGCAGACAGGCAGGCAGGCAAGAAAACAAACAGCAGGCTCAGGATGCATGCATGTTAGACTTGAGGAACCAGAACTGAACAAAGGAAAATATACAAGGGCTGATTACAAGTGGAAACACCTGGGAGGACCACACAGGTGACATGAGATAAGTAATCAACTAAGACACCAGGGAGTGAGACACGGGCATGAACACTGACAAGAACAGAGGTGAAGACACAATAACCAAACCCAAGGGCAGACACAAACACAACAAAACTCAGATTAACAGCAGCCAATTTTCACCTCCTGTTCACTTCTATTCCATGCAAGCGAAAGTTGGAAGAAAACATTTGCTTTCTGTAGCGAAGCAAATTGCATCTTCACTTTGTGTACGGTTCAACACAGGTAACTTTTATTGCTGAATTTGCAGTTGCAACCAACAGGTGTGGTTGACTCCACAGGGCTGCAGTTTTCTTATGGAGGAGACTTAACCACATAACCTTGTCTGTCCAGCTTGTTTTGCACAATGATAACTACAAACTGAACCTACTGTACACATTTTCCTGTCTCAAAACAACAGCCACTCTTGTCAAAACTGCTCATGTTATCTGTGAGCAACCACCACTCATACAGACTACAAACCATCGGAAACTGAGTTCAGTGTGACACCTGCACTTTCCACATTCAGCACCACAAGACATGAATTTCACATCGGAAGGCAACTGTCCATCGCCTGGTCAGTTTTTCATATGCGTATGTGTGACCGCAGCCTCAGACTGGTTAAAGGTGTTTGAGATAGATTGTTGATGGTGGGTTTAAACATTATTATATGCTGTAAGACCAACTAAGTAATTACTGAATATCACTCATCTGATATGGCTGTCAGATGTAGAGGAACATATTGTGTATATACTTCTAAAATATTGGATGTTTTCAAAAAGCTGGTACATGAAAACAAAATGCATTTTCCAAGTGGAGGTAGGCATGCCAGCAGGTGGCTGTTGGATTTGAAAAATGTAGGCGTGGTTAGTGTTTCAGTGTCAATATTACACCCAGAATTAACACTCCAAATTAACACCCATAATTAACACTATCACTGAAATGGATGCAGTGTTACTTTACAACCCTAGAGTGTTAAATCAACATTGCACTGCCCATTTCAACACTGACACTGTATTTTCAACACTCGTGATTTTGCTGTGCATAAAAGGTTGGAAAAAAAATAAGTAAAATAACAGAAGCTTGGTGGGTTAACAAAGGATGGGGGAGACTAGTGAGAGTGGAACAAAAGGTTAAATGGAAATGGAAACTTTTAAAATATATGCTTGATGGGTTTTGTGAATAAGTTGGTTGAATGAGGTAGTTGGAAATGATCAATGTTATTGTGACTAAACAAAAGTTTCCCTATCCGAATGCATTTTTCAACAATGTGTTCAAAGAGGCATGAAGCAGGTCATGCTTCTCTATTATTTTGACTTTCCTGAAGATCAGACCACATGTTATGACGACTTCATGCAGAAATTCAGATAATTTGTCAGTCTAATACTTTTAGTGAGAATATACCAGTGAGAAAGAATACATTTTTTTAGATGGGTTCGGGATTGTGCTTTCCAAAATCCTAAAGTCCAAAGTCCTAACAGCATTGTCCAAACATTGTTTAGGTTTACTGGTTCAATTTGCTATGTGAAATGTGAGTAGGATGTGTGTAACAAACTCACTGTGCCCATGAAATGCCTAAGTACCCATGAAATGGCTATGATCACATTTCCTACTGACACACATATTTAAAGGGTGTAGAAGCAGTTTACTTTTTTATATTAGCCAGTAGCCATTTTTAATATATAAGTATATGCATGCTGCCATGTTCAGTATCTATTTACAAGTACTGGTAGTAAGTAAAGTAAAGTAAACAGTTTTTATTGTCAATGCATAAAAACTGCATGAGATGTGGGTGCATTGCCATCAGACCCATGCTGTGTCTCAGGGGTCTGTCAGTATGTGAGACATGTCCATATGCCTATACACTACCATGTACAGGTGTGCTTCACAAGCTTAAGAGTGAGCTGGGAAGGAACGCTGTGGTTCTGGTGGCACTATAACTAATCTTTGTACTTAATAACAGAGACACTTTAGAGAGAAATGAGAGAAAGCATACAGAGAACAAATTGAGAGACATTTCCATTCCAAAGACAAAGCAGCGCCCCGGGACCTTGGCGGCTCCAGAGATGTTGGTGAGCATTTGACCTTAATCTCCACAGAACAAAGGGATTGCTAACTAATCTGAGCCCGAGAGAGGGGAAGAGAGTAAGAGAGAAACTAAGCAGGGAGAGAGAGCATGCCAGAGACTGGCCAGAAGACAGCAGAGAGGGAAGAAAGATTCAAAGAAGGAATGTAGTGGAAGTAGAATGTAGTGGGGTGGAAGGTTTTCAGAAGTGGCTGTGCGTGGGAGTACAGTGCCCTAGACATAAAGTCAAGGTCATGGAAAGACTTGAACCCAAACTAGCAGACGGACGAATAGAGAGTTGATTTAATAATATTACATGTATTTTTTTAACCAATTTGATTGGGTTTCAACTAAAAAGTGTAATGCTCATAAAGCAAGTATGAGGCTTTAGATTTAGATTTTTAGTAAGTAATGGCTCATATCAGAAATTATAGTTATTAAAGTAATGTGTGGAAGCATGGACCGGGGAATGTTTAGTATTGGATGGGAATAAACAATGTAGCGTGAAGCATACACATTAATTAATGTAGACCTGATAACAAAATGGGTTTTAAAAAATGACACATATGTGTAGGTGTACTCAGATTATTGTTTTAACTGTATACATGGTCATCATCTCTAGTACTATCCAGAGGTTGCTGGTGTTAATCCATAATCCAAGCAGCATGTCACTGAACTCATCAGTTCTTTTTTGGTGATCATCCACCAATACAATGTCTCTCTCTGACTGCATTTCAACTTTTTAAAGTCAGTTTGAGGTTCTTCACAACGTCTATACAGATGTGTAATGGTCAAATTCAGTGGGCTAAGAAATAGGCTGCTCTGTTATGCTGCAGGTTCTGCAATGTAACACGAAGGTCATATTGTTCTGATACATATTGCAACAGCCATTAGTTTGGAGTCAAACAAGATACATTTTGATTGTCGGGCTTACTTTGCAAAAATACGTAACCTTCGTAACGTAACGTAAAAAACCTAATCTTCTGAAGGTACTGCCATTTATTGAACTGGAACACACATTGAAAAGAAGCTAGTGCAACCCAGCCACACTTTAACAGCAATCCAGACTACATCCAACTATTGTTCACAACTCATGAGGTGACTCAAAGAGTTACCACCAAACATCTTGCACAGCAGTTGCCACTGTAAACAGGAAGCCCATGGTATGCCACCACCACACACAAGATTATTTCACATGTCTCACAACATACATAGCTCCTGTAGCCTGATTTGTGCTCTATCAATATTTGTATTGCTTGATTGCCACTGTAGTATACATCTGGCTATATAATCTTTAATACAGCGTGCACACACAACACAGTTGTTCATAGCTCACAGGGGTTGGGGAGGGGGATGGGGATTGAGTTATGAACCAGGATATTTGTTTAGTACTGCTTCCATACTGCAATGTTATATTCAGATAATTATAACTTAACTTTCACCTGCTTTTGAGGGCAATTTTGCCACGAACATATGCTATAATTAGAATGCTTATTAGGTAAGCTAATATGGCATAAGGAGTGAATATGTGTAGGTGAAAAATGAGAAAATGCTGAATTAAAAAGTAGAGTTGGGCACCGTTGGAGGAGATGTTGACAGACTGTCTATGCCTAAGGCCCCACTGGACCTCTCCCTGTCTACCTGCATTTGATCTCTAATCGATAGCTTTTCCATTGTGGTTGTTGTTGTTGATGACCAATACAGGGGAGTTGAGAGCAATTCCAGAGCCATGCAACTTGTCGTTTGTATACAATACATACAAACTTGCACCATCATAGTCAAAATTACAATCTATAATTTTAGATAAATATATTGTAATGCTATTGCAGTATGTGGCAAAGATAGTGAAACAAGAATGTTGTTACACCGTTGTTAGTGATGGGGACATTTGATTTGATGATATTGGTTTGTTTAACTAGATATTTGCACGAATATACATAAAAGAAACAATGCAATGCAATGTGAAATCAATGGCCAGATAGAGTCTAACTATAACTAAGTTATGGTTTAGAAAACAAACCTGGAACTATAAACCTTATAAATCAGGTAAAAAAACTGATCTCAGGCCAGGCCTGTTATATATTTTCATCTCTCAATTACAGAATAATATTATAGCTTATGTAATTGCTAAATTAATTGTAAATGCTTTTCACTTTTGATAATGTTTAATATGTGTTGTAATACTACTACTACTATTACTACTACTACTACTACTACTACTAATAATAATAATAATAAAGGGAATATAGTTAAACAGGTGATTAGACACATTAACATAACCACACTTACAGTAAACTGTCATTAGCTGTCAATAAATCTTCTGAGGATGGGTAGTTGTTGAAAGCTTGAGGTGTACCACTTCTGTTTACAGTAAAGTGGCCATAAATCACTAAACTAACCGATGTCCTCAGTGGACGCACCACACACACACACACACACACACACACACACACAGACACACACAATCACATCAATTACCAAGGCTTGTACAGACATTAATGTGCACATGCGCACACATACAAGCTCGCACATACACATACAGAGAGAGAGAGAGAGAGAGAGAGAGAGAGAGAGAGAGAGAGAGAGAGAGAGAGAGAAGCAGCACTGAACCAGAGCATCCACATTACATAATTGATACCTCTAGCAGTCAGTCTGTAGCATGCATCCATCAGGCTATTTGTCCATTTATAAAGCCCCCAAGAGGATCCTAGTGCAGCTTGCCCAATGAACCACACACACAAATGGACACACGCAGACAGGAATACATCATGTCCATTCAAATACAAACAAGCACATTCGTATACACGCACATGCGCGCGAGCGCACGCACACACACACACACACACATACACACACACACACAGGTTGCTAAAATGTTTCTGAACAGAGGGATGACAGTAGTACATACCTCTCTTGGTAGTTTTGTTTTCAATTTGCTTCTTCAACTCCCTTCTTATTTCTCTGTGTATATCGCACACGCAGAGCAGTGTTTGAATCTGACTTATCTTTCTTCTCCTCAGCCCTCCCTCTTGCTTTCCTCTCCTGCCCGCTCAATAGCTTCGCTCTCTCTATTCTAGGTGTAGGTCTCTCTCCCTCCCCCTTCGCTCGTAAAGTGAGGAGAGCGGCTTGTCAGAACCCAAGCTCCGCCCGCGCGTTCTTCTCTCCTCCGGGCGGCTATAAATACCGATGCTGCTATGAATATACCACCTTTCTCCCGCACAGCATCCAGCGATTCTTACTCTTCTACCCCCCCATCTCCATATATCCCTTTTTTAACCCCGTAATGTCGTGGTCGCGCGCAATTAAATTTGTTTCTGATGACCTTGTACTATTTGCTCGAGACAAACCACACAATATTCGCTCCATTTCCGCCAGTCGATGTACACCACACATTATACGCATGCATTGACTAACGTTCAAGACACAAAAACCACAATAGTCAGTCGAACACACGGATGCACAATCTCGCTACGTCTCTGATCCTTCCTGTTTGTTGCACAGGATCTGGTGCATGTATTCTCCGAATAGATGAGACAAAACAAGCTAATCGACTAAGGATCTAAGTACATTTGAGTTAATGTTACAATGTGTGAGATGTTTTTTGCTGTATGCCTCCCTCAACCCCCAAGGGTGTATCAAATGAACATGCATCTAACAGATGGCTGAAGAATAAACAATGGAAATGATGAGCATTGCAGTCTCTAGAATCATAGATGCTTACACAGTGGGATATTATAGGGAACAAGATGACTAATTAACATGATGCAGGAGGTTGCATCGAGGCTACAGTTAAACAGTATCATTTGACTATATGGTTAACATGTCATTGACACTGAGACAACAAATCTTACTGCAGTCAGTAACCCAAAACTGTTGTAGGTTAAATAACACATTTGCTGGTTTTGTCTCTTTACCATTTGGACTTTGCAGACAACGATGAGGGACTGGCTGCCAAAGCATTAACACCACCATATAAGGGCAAAGGGTGCTGTCATACTAATGCCAGCACTTTCATTTGTGTCTTTATATTTATGAGGAAATTACACAGGTGTTAGAATGAATTTATTGCTAGTATAATCTGATGGTATATACACCATTAAATGCCTCCCAATATAAATAGAAACTTAATAACAATATTATTTATATATGTTCAGGGGAGCATTTCAGGTCTGTTTTGTCTTTTCCTCTGTGAGCGCCAGAGCTGTGTGTAGTTCCTCCGAGGTCTGCACATGTATCTTTGCAGAACGCACCAGGGCTTCGTGGAGCTCCCCAGGGGTGACAAGTCTGAAGTGCAGCAGAGCATCTAACAGCTGAGAACGAGCGTTCCCGATGAACGCATGTGACAGGAAGGAGGGGAGACCTCCATCGCTCCTCATGGTGTACAGAGGGACTCGAACCATTCCCAGAACCTGAAACCAAAGTGAGGGAGAGGGGGTATTTCTAAATGAGGCAGCAATAAAAACATGTAAACCACTTGGCAACAGCTTTAGGGCATATTATGTGCTGCATATACTTAATGTAGAAATGCAAATTGCACAAAGCAAGCTCAAAAGTAAGATGTAAATTGAAGTCTCCTGAAAAGTTGTATTTGTTTATGGTGCTTGGCAGCATCCATTAAGTGTTGCATTACCTACCGCTCTCTGCTGGTCTGTCCAGGCTATTGTACTATGCTGGTTTTGCCATGGCATGAACCATCAAGCAAGAGGTATATCCCTGGATGGAGCTGCATGTCTGAATAGAGAAAACCACTAGCTGTGCCTGGTAATTTACCAGGAACATGTGTGAAAAGGGATTTAGAGTTATAAAATGTTGTTTTAGGTAGAAAAGAGGAATGTAGCTCTCCAGGTAGTCTACATTCTAACTTGTACAGTATCAGATTGATACTCAGTAGAGACTATAGGCAAACACCACCAAACTCTCTGACATCAAACACTTTGTTGTGTCTGCTTAGACAAACAGTAGCTTGTGTTGTTATTTTGCTTAGTGATGCTGCTGTCGCAAAATATAAGAGGCAGTAGTATTATTAAGGGAATCTTGCTCTTTATCTCATATACAGTATAAATACACACACGCACACATTTACATATACACACACATATATATATGTGTGTATACACACGCACACACACATATACATATATGTGTATACACACATATGTGTATACACACACACATATACATATATGTGTATACACATATACA
>JAODOY010082728.1:0-15077 GCA_025399855.1 Forbesichthys papilliferus | reverse complement strand
GTCAGTTTGACCTTGCTGCAGGAACACATACAATCAGTACCACACACACACACACACACACACACACACACACACACTCACTCTCTCACTCTCTCACGCTCCCTCACACACACAAGCTCACACCCATCCTCACGCTCACACACACACACACATGCACACTCACACAGTTATGCACAGTATCTCTGTATATTAAACGTTGAGGTATATTTAAGCTTGTGTCGTCTGAGTTGCCACTAATCACCTCTGACCTCTCCTCGCACTTAGGGTCAGAAAGCCAGTCAGTTAGACCAACAACAACAAACATACGTGTCATGAAAGGTATCTATAAATAAAATGTATTATAATAATAATAATAATAATAATAATAATATTCCACAAACTGAGGTAAAAGTTTGACGAATATGGGGCCTGTAATTGTCTTTAAACGTGGTGGTTGCTAGCGGTTACAGACACATGTTGAGGTGTAAGCATATTTTATCGTACCTAAACTGTCGTCTTCTTTGTTTTATTTTTTTCCCCCACAATGTGCTAAGTTCCAGGTAGCCATAGCAACATGGATGGTTTTTAATAAACTGTCCTAGGTAAATGGTAAATAGGCTGCATGTATATAGTGCTGAAAGCGCTACACAGGATTGCCTCACACACACATACGCCATGCAAGGTGACCACCAGGAGCAGGGTTAGGGGTCTTGCTTAGAAACACCTTAGCTGTCCTACTACTGCAACACTGTCGCCTGTGGTCACGAACTAGGCCACAACCCTGGGTGTATTATTGCCATATGGTCACATATCTGCACTATTGTTATTGTTGCACTCTAATTATGCACTAATGCGCACTCAGCGCGTCCGGCGACTGCTAGCTGCGACGCCCTAATGTGCTAATCGCCTCCTAACGAGCTATGGGTCAAACGATGCTAGCATTAGCATAAACAACCTGTGTCTCTTGGAGCTGACTGCTGCGCTCCACCGAGGCTATCGCCATTACGCCAGGGACACGAATACATTATCTAGCGTTTGTCAGAAATAAATGAAGAGTGCAATTTTTATTTATTTATTATTTGTTTTATACTTTAGTCAAAGCTATTGGTCCTTGGCAGCTAAGTGTTTCATGTCTCTTGCTGTGCCCTGAAGAGGGAGGGAGGGAGGGACAGAGGGAGAGAGAGAGAGAGAGCCTGTTCACCGATGCAACAAGCTGTATTCCTTCTAGCTGGAGGGATAAGAGCAAGGCTGGTAATCAACACCCACCAGGAGAGGGAGGGGGAGAGAGAGAGAGCGGAGGGGAAGAGATATAGAGAGGGAGAGATGACTGACTTGGAGCTCTCTCTCTCTCTCTTGCTGAGGGGTGATGCTGGAGTTGACAGTATTGCTGGGAGACCCTGGTGCGTCCCGATAATGGGGCCGGAGGACAGCGTGTTTGATTGGGACCGGTGCTGATCCAGCTCTCTGTTTGCTTCCCCCCCCCCCACCTTCTCGTGGAGCAGACACGACCGCTGCAGAGCTGGTTGTTGGTCGGCTGGTGTTGTGTGTTGTGTGGATCCTAGATGCTCCTTGGGCAACTTTGAACTTTGTCCCGCTTCTGGTTCTGTTGCTCCCGGCTCCCGTTCGTCCTGCGTGAGGTACGTGTTTCCACTGCTTAAGTTGAAAGGAGGGGAGTAATTGACTAATACTCAATTATTGTTAATGATGATGCAGAATGTGAGCATTTAAGAGTTCTTCAAAAAGCCTTAATCTTTCTAGAATTGCTGGAACATCCTCAGAAGGCGAAGGTTGGGGTATAATATATTTAAGATTTTACTTCAAGTAGGGTATGGCGCACATATTGTGTATATACCCTGACCTCCAATTGGATCCACAAAAGCGTAGAGTTGCAGTAAAGTATTAAAAAGAAAACATTTCCTCATCTTTTTTCCTCTGCCTTATGTTGATCAAACTCAGGGTACTCCTTCACAAGGTCCTGTAGTGAGATGTTTGTCTTTCTAACACACAGAGGAGGTTGTTATTCCTCCAACAGACACAACACACACTTGACGTGTGTCTTTCTAACACATGCCAAACAGACACAACACACACGATGTCTACCCATATTAAAAACGTGACGAATTGTCACAACATAAGGCTGCAAGGTGCTTGCATGATTGTGTGTGCGTGTGCTTGCCTATGTGTGTGTTTCTGCTAGTCGTGATCCCAGCTCTGCAGAAGGTGTCAACCTCTCGCCCAGTTAAAACACACGTGCGACAGTGTGATATGCTGCATCTTGCGGTCTGTGCAGGGCGCACATGCACGGTGTGAAGGGGTTCACCTGTGTTGGACCCTGGTCTATAGGATGGCTCTCCTGTGTTTAGAGGTAGAGAGAGAGAGAGGCGCACACACCTGGTTGACTTACTTATTACCTTGTTTGCACAGTGTAAAGGGCCTATTCAATAACTAAACTAATCTAATGGCTGGTGTAAAAGTAAATAAATAGTTAAATGTCATTTCATATTTACTGTCCGCCAGGCATCAGATGCGCTTGATAGGTCGCCATAGATACAGTTGCATTGTCCTTGGTATCCAGGCAACGGTCAAAACGTTCTTTCCGTGTTCATCTCAGAACATCCTTCATCTTCAGAATGAACGGGAGACGTTAGATATTCAGTTCAATAACCCATCGAAGAAAACAAAGCTGTCACGGGTGGGTTTTGTTCTGCAAGAAAATGAATTGAATTGCCACTTGAGGCGGACAGTTGATTTACCTTGGAACAATGTGTTACTGAAACTAAACTAAAAACCTGCTAGAGGTCTCCATGATTGCTTTACCCAGGGGGTTGTGATTGGTCGAACATGGAGTTAGTATCTCGGACTGGTGGAGCAGCAGCCAAACACGGTCTCTCTGCTGTCATGGTAACAAGGCCACACCCAGCAATTCTTAAAAGTATGTTTGCGAGGAATTGCGTCCTGGCAGGCACAGAGTCCTAAATTGGCCGGCCACAACAAGTAGCAATATCATTAGTCCTCTATAGGAGAGGGAGGGAGAGGGAGAGACGGAGAGATCGAATTACTGCATGCGGCCGAGGGTTGTCAATGGCATTAAGCTAGGGCTGCCATGGCACCATGAACAGCGCAGCGAGCACACACTCACACACATGCATGCATGCACACACACATGAATGCACACACACATGCATGCACACACAATACCCAATACCACCTCCTCCAATCTAGTCCTTGACAGTGTGTGTGTGTGTGGTTATTTGATTTGTCTAGTAAAGCGACTACTCCTTCCTAGACCTTCAACAGAATGCCCTCCCCTCCAACCCCCCCCCCCCCCCGCTCCTTCTTCACACACTCACATGGATCCCAGACACTCCCATGGTGTCTCTGGAGGAGCTGCAGGGATCAAGGAGCGCTTGTTAGGTGTACGCCATGTTGTTGGGCCAATGCACGTGTGTGTGTGTGTGTGTGTGTGTGTGTGTGTGTGTGTGTGTGTACCTGTGTATGTGGTATGTATACATGTATGTGTGTGTGAGTGCTTGAGACATGAGTGAAGGTTGTGGGCGCAAGCAGCAGGCCGATCATAAATCAATTGGAGTGTATGAGAGAATCAGACTAATGAATATGATCGAGCCCACTGCCATGACTCAACCATGTGTGTGTTTGTGTTTGTGTGTGCGTGCATGTATGTGTATATGTTTGTGTGTGCATGTGCATGTACAGTAGGTTTGTGTGTGTGTGCGTGCATGATTTTGTGTGTGTGTGTGTGTGTGTGTGTGTGTGTGTGTGCACTGTGGCTGTGCTCCATCTCATATTTGGCGTGCACGTCTTTCCCTGTTCCCACGGGCAACGGTCGCTCCTCCGCTCCAAGTGTGGCGTTAATGGAAGGAATATGCAGAGGTCAGCAACTTGCCGTGGCAATAGAAGAAGGGTTGTTGTCACCCCCTAACGTGTCAATCACGCCTGGGTTGTGACACGCCCACATAGTCCTGTGAAGGAGTCTGACCAGACAATGGGTGTGGGTGAGGGGAATGGCAATGCAAGTCATTGCCTTTACAATCACTCCATAAACTAATTAACAACATGGATGCTGTTGTCTGCCTACAAGCAGCTGGTAGCAGCCCCTCTCTCAGCCAGCTGCTCTCCATTCTTCTAGCTGTCATGCTTGTTAATAGTGGTATTTACTTTCTCTTTGTCTCACACACACACACACGCTCGAGAAGCCTGCTAGCGCTCCATCGTTAGGCACGTGCACACACACACGCACACACAGACACCTGCATGAACGCACCTGACATTTGTTGATGCCTGATGTTTGTGCAGATCAGTAATAAACAGGCTAGAGCAGGGGTGGGCAATTATTTTCACTTGAAAATGTCAGAGAACTTTGCGGGCCACGTTACTTTGTTAACAAACATGCTAATTCTTTTAAAATACAACACAAAATAGCTAACTTTGTTAACTTGCATATTTATGCATATAGGCTATTCCTATGCAACACAATTTTCATAATAAACATAAACATTTTGCAGAGCTCGTTGAGTAATTTTATGTTGTATTATTATTTTTAAATGTTTGATGTACCTGGCGGGCCGGGCCGTCTCAAAAGGCCGCATCCGGCCCCCGGGCCTGACTTTGCCCAGGCCTGGGTTAGAGGGTGTACCACCTCAGTGTTCAAGGGTCACGTAGATGGCATGTCCAGTTAGAGTTCCACCTCAGGGTTCAAGGGTCACGTAGATGTATTATCTACTATATTACTATATTAAGTATTCCGTGACCTTTACACAGACATCTTTAATCTCATCTTTTAGACCTCTTTGGGGGCAGGTTGGTCTACTGGTCTGGGTTTTGGGCTCGCAGCTGAAAGGTTGTGGGTTCAAACCCCGGTATTGACCTAAGGTTAGAAAAGCGCTATATAAATGCAGTCCATTTACCATTTAAATGCTTCTGTATTTGCTGTCTCTGAGAAGCTAATATGCTTATTATTACAGAATATATGTCCAATTGCTCAAGGATTGAAATGTATTGGCCAGAAACCTTTGTCTTTGTCGATTGGCCGAAGCACAGAGGTTTGGCTGTCATGTCAGTGAGCCGACCGTCTTCTTCCCGACATGCTGGCCTCCAATGTGTCTGGAGGTGCCCCCATCCGGCACCACGGGCCGGGCGATCTGGCCAGCGGTCTGGAGTTAGCAACAGCGAGGCGACTGTGACGAGCAGAGCAGAAGGAGCCGCTACGACGCGAGATTAATACGTTACGACCACAGCTTTTGTTTTGAAATGCCTTGTCGTAATTGTAGGGCTGTATAATGACTGCTTGGGTGCTCTGTGTGAGTGTGTGTGTGAGAGAGAAGGCAGGTGCACGGCTCCCTCTCTTGGCCACTGCAGCCCTCTAATCAAGGGGGCCGTATGAGGATGCAGCGTTCAGAGCGTTCCATCAGCCAGCTGTTCTCCACGCACAACCCTCTCCTCCAGCGCGTACAGCATGTAGTGGCTGCACGTGCTTCCTTGTAAAGGTGCAGTTAGCGATTGTAAGATACGCACGCTCTAGATACAGTAAAGCTACATTACTGTATGCATGTTCTGCACTTGTTTTACCACCAGGTGGCGCTCCCACGTACGCTTGGTATGTAATTTGCTAGTGGCCATGCTGCTCAGTGAGCAAGTCACCTCAACGCATGATTAACTTTAATTAAGTTAAGTTAAGATAAGTGAAACAGACTTTGTAAACGCACTTCTGTTGTGACAGACTGTTTTCAGCTTTCTTCAAATGGTAGACTGCTTGTTAGCTAATTATCCTGTTAGCTAGATAGCTTGTTAGGAGACACCACTGTTCTAAATGCGACCCTACTGTGTGATATGTCAGTGAGACAGACCATAAGAAAGACTCATTTTAATCTAATACGATCATACTCCCATTTATTTTACTATGCAGTTTTGCATTTTAAAAATGTATTTTTTAATACATACTGTATGTGTCTATTCTACAATAGTATGTGTATGTAGCCTTGGCATTACATACCATAATTTCTGTCAAATAGTCTAGGTTTCCTCAAGCATTACATGAGACTTGTTGTGTTGTACCCAGGATTATAGTGAATTGCCATCTTCATTTGTACACCTGTTTTCTGAAAGGAAAAGCTAATTTACGCCATTGGCTTGGCTGTCAGTAAGGACATAGCAATTGCAGACTTAATGTCATTCGTTTCTGTTGTATTGGGGTTTATTTTTAGGCTTTATGTGAAACAGAATCTCACAGCTCTGCAGACGAGAGCTATTCACTGCTGTCACAATGGGCGACACAACCACGGTTCTAGTTATAAGGGGCACATGAGTCCCGTCTAGAAGATTCCTTTTTTATTTAGGAACTCTAATTCTGACGACTGGTTTTAACACTTTCTTCAGCAGCATGTGAAATTGCCCAGGAAACATTTAAGTGGAGCAGTCAAAGTCTATTGCATTAAGGTTATCGTCAATGTGAAGTCTAGGCTGGTGTAGCCAGACCCACAATACACCTGGCCAACAACAGGGTCTGGCCCTGCTTGTTTACATTCTTTGCCTCCTACTGGGCGTAGACCTCAGGTTAATACTACTGGACATCTTTTAACCAGTCGGTGTTGCTTCAACTGTTTGTACCTCTTCATCTAGCTCTATCGCCACCACAGCTGTTTGAACTACATCTAGAAACGTGATTGCCTTTAGTCACAACCCACAGGCCCCTGATTGGTCCGCCAGCCAGAGTGGCAGTGTAAACACTACAGCGAACATGGTTTCCAGACTATTATAATTAATAAAATAATAATGTACCGGTACTCTACATACTGAGATGTTTTACAATGAATAAATAACAAAACTCGCAAGGTCGGGAAATTGGTTTCAGTAGAAATGCAACAGAAGGATTCAAGCACATGAATCTTATTTGCTTCAAGGGATTATGAGCGTGACATGTGGGCCTTGGTTAGGGTTGTGCCCGGATGGGGAAAATATAGCTTCATATATCAAGTCCCTCTACCTGCCATCTGCGCACCTCTGCTCCACTTTATGAACTTGATCGATCACTAATTAGACTTTAATATTTACAATTTTGCTAATGCTTTTCCAGCTACCACAGAAAAATGAGGAAATGTGTTTCAGAACATAACAGACTTTGTGCTTTTCAAAAACGACTTATCAAATCATAGTCCACATTGAATATAAGTTTGCACAAACCTACACAATCTAAGGTGCCCTTTTTAGGTTTCGTTGAGGTGTTGTTGATTGCGTGCATGTTGTTTTTAATGCTGTGTCTTCATCTGCTTTCTTGTAGTAATGGACTAATCACTTGAGGTTGGCTAGGCTGCACAAGGCCAGGGACGAGGGGTCACGTTAGCACCTCCATTCAGCTATGCTGGGAGCTGGCTAGGAACTGGAGCCCCACGTCTGTTCAGACGATGTTTTCCAGGAGTCGTTTTAACGCCGTTAACGGACAGCATGGCGCGGGCGTCGCCCCAACCAAGGGGGTCACCAAGTCGAAGACCCACCCACCCAAGAGGAGGGCTCCTAACCCCAGGGTGGCCCTGGTCATCCGAGGCAAAATCCACCGCCTCCTCCAAGGCCCGGCTGAGCACCGCGCCCCAGACGCCCACCTCTACTACGCCGGCATTGAGAAGGAGGATGAGGATGAGGAGGAGGAGCGTGGTGCGGGCAGTGAAGATGAGAAGGAGCATCGGGGCGCTTCGTGTTCCCCCGACGGCAGGGAGCACGGAGCAGGAGCGGCCTGCGTCGGGGAGGTGGAGTTGAACAGGGAAGGGTGCGTGCAGATTCCGTGCATGCTGCAGCGCAGCAGGTTGCCGAGCACCCAGAAGCGGACGTCTCCGGACGGCGGCATGCACACGACACCAGAGCGGAAGAGGGCGGGGCCGTGGTACGGCCAGGCAGGGCCCAGCGGCAACGGCACTGGGGCCGCAGGGGCAGGCGGGTCGCTGTCGGAGTTTGGTCCTCCGCCTCCGCCGCGCGCGCGGCCGTATTCGGCTGGGGACTGTCTGGATTACAGCTTCAGCAGCGTTCTGCCCGGCGCACTGCTGGAAGAGGAAGAGGATGAGGAAGGATCCAGCGCCATCATCGAGCACATCCTGAAAGAGCTGCGGGGGATTAACAAGATCCAGGAGGAGATCTCCGACCTCAGGGATTACCTCAGCTCTGTCCGGGGCTCCGTGGAGGAGGTGTCGTCCTGTGTGGACGCCGTGCTGTCGGAGATCAAGGGCATTCGCTCTGGCAACAAAGCCCACGTGGGCACCTGCTCCAGGGCATCGGGCAGTAAAGATGGAGCCTCCCCGCGCAAGAGGCCTATGAGTGCCTATGGTAGTTTAGTAGGGGCAGTGCCTCGCGCTCACGCCACAACGTGCAACAAGCCAATGGCGGAGGAGTCGGCCGTGTACCCCATTGCCAAATCCCTAGATCACCGGGACCAGGACGAGCAAGAATACACCTCCGACCATAGCTCGGACATCCCGGTGAGCAGCGTCATCGCTGGGAACCTTTTGCAGCAAGACTGCCAGAGCGTCAGCTCGCTGTCATCGGGACACAGCTCCAAGTCCGAGTCAGATTTGGAGAGGTGCTCTTCTTCTGTCCTCGGTGGGAGGCAGCGTTGGGAGGAAGAACACAGGAGCAGCTCCAGTCCATCACACAGCGCCACCCAGTGGCCCAGGGATGTTTCTCGCCTGAGGAAGGAACGTCGGGATGAGCACAGAGGACGCAGACCTTGTCACCAGGAAGGGAGCTGGGGTTGCTATGGAGATGGAGAGCACCCCTCCGCTCACCCGAGAAGGCACTACAACTCTCTGCCTGCCAGCACCGCCGGCAGGGAAGATTGGCATCCACGGAGACGGAGGCCACAGACGCAGCCTGGGGCTCAAGTACCAGCGGACCCCCACGCCGAAGGCCCAAGCACTGAGTACGAGTTCGCTCTGGACTCGTCCTACCCACAAAGCCCTGCGTACCGTTCGGTCGATGGTTGCACTGGAGGAGTGGACGAGCACGACTATGATGTTCTGTCAGGGGAGCTGGGCTTCCCCTCTGACAGTTATCAGGACTCTGCGTATGAAGAGGGCACAGGTTCAACGTGGCCCAGGGCGTCCTTCTGCGCCAGTGCTGCAGAACAAGACGCATTCATAGGTCCGGACAGCGGCTACACTCGCCCCGACTACCCCAACCTTCAGACCGCTGGGTTCAGAGTGAAGCGGATAGGCCGCGCAGTACTTGGGTTCCGCTCTACATTGCGGGGAGCCCTGCGCAAGTTGGAAGCGTCAGGAGGAAGCCATGGTCCTGGCGAGGAGTTGCTTCCTGACACGCCTGTGACGGGACTACTACCTTGCCCGAGTCTCCAAAGTGGCGGGGGGGCTCTGTTCTGCCAGGCGGAGGAGACCAAGGATAACGTGAAGGACAGAAACTCACCAGAGGACCCAAAGCTAGACGACACGGAAACCTGCGTCCCGGTGGAGCCTTGCTCCACTGAGCCCCTGCGTGTGGAAGACAACCGGAGCCTTACGCTAGAGTCTGCATGGAGCTCCCGCGCTCCTCCCTGTTCCCCTGAGCTCCTCCTGCCCCTAGAAGGAGCAGCTCCTCCAGACCTCGGGCCGACCTCATGCTCACCTCCAGGCCTTACGGAAGACTTGGTGGCGGCCCCTGCCGCACCTTCTGTTAACGCAGAGCTAGCTCTGCCCCTGCCCCTCCCCCTCTTGTCCGATGAGGGGGAGGGGCAGGGGGAAATGCTGCGGGCACCACCAGTTCCACAACCCGAAGAACCCCCCGAAGCCCCACATGGTCCGGGAGAAGGGCCAGTAGGGGGTGTGGCGGGGGAGGAGCAGGGGGAGGAGCAGGAGGAGGAGGAAGGGGGAGGGAGCCCGGGAAAGGCACGGCGCCTCCGGTGCCTGAGGAGCTTCCAGCAGATCCTTCGTGAGAAGCGGGAGACGAGAAGGAGCCTAGCCAGCGTTACCATGGCGTCGTTCTGCTGCCCCGACGACGACCAGCCAGGTAGCATCTGTTGCTTTCCCGCCGCCTGTTGCCGCCGTTTTGTTGCCGTCATTGGTGCATGCTGAGACCTCCCGGGGCCTCATGGGGTCTCATAGGGTCTCCTAGGGTCTCCTGGAGCCTTTGGAGGTTTCCTGGAGTCTCCGAGGGTCTGCTGGGGCCTCCCAGGGTCTCCTGGAGTCTTCTGAAGTACTCTGTTGTCTCCTGTGACCTCCTAGCATCTCCTGGGACCTCCTAGGGTCTCATGGGACCTCCCGGGGCCTCTTGGGATCTCCTGGGGCCTGGGGTCTTCTGTTCCTTCTGTTGGTGGTCCCAATGTGTGGATTCATATGATTTGTTTCATGTGTGTTAGTGTTGGTCATTGTTTAAAGACACTAAGTGTGATATTTAATAATTAATACAGCAGCAAACAACTATTGTCTATTTATTTAAATGTTTTGAATTAGCAACTGTTATTAGAAGAACACTGGTAAGGTGGAGTGATACATGCATAGTTCAAAGTCCCAGTGCATTAGACTGAAATATTGGCACTCATGGAATGCCTTTCATCCAATAAGATCACTTTGTCAGAATTGACTGTTGTGTAAGTAAAGATATAGTGTTGTAATGGTGTCCTGAGCAGGGAATGACATCACACTCCCTGTGTACGTGTGCGTGCGTGTGTGTGTGTGTGTGCGCGCGTGTGTGTGTGTGTGTGTGTGTGTGTGTGTTGTATTCAGAGCTTCTCAGTTCTTTGATACCGGGCTGGCAACACATGCATTTTAGTGCGTGTGTGGCCAAAGCATTTGTTTTGGTCATTGAGATGCTTTTGCTCTTAGCATGACATCTAGTGGTAGAATGTCATATATAACCACTTTCTGAGTTAACTTTTAGTTACAAAAGTTCCTTCAGACTGCTTTTTATTATTTCACTATTAAATAATTCCCTTGATATTTATATATATATTATATATTTACAACCCCCTCAGGCTAAACGTTCAATCTTACAGTTCATACTTTTAAGTGGCTATAAAATACTGTGAACCCTACAGGGGTAGTTTACTCATATTTTAATAGAAGCTTGTTATGTTATAAAATGTCAATTCCTCTCCAAGCCTTTCCCCACTACTTGCCAATGGTCTTTTACCGCATCAGGAGCTAAAGCGAGACTGAAGTCCGCCCTATTAAAGTGTTGTGTTCATTAATAGAAGCAGTCTACTCCTACTGGAGTGTTTGGCAGCGCGGTTGCAGCGTTACCTAGTCCAGGCTCCTGAAAGTGGTCGTTTGGTGACGTGGGAGCCCCTCTGGTGCACTGTACCACCCATCACTCACAAGCTACATGCTTTGTGGGGGTTCAGCATTCAGGCATTTACTGGATTAACAGCATTAACTATCTCTGCGTCGCCAGCCTGTCTTTGAAGAGGAATAGGAAAGGAAATATTAGGGGTCGTTGTGATGATGAATTATACACATTAATGGAACGCTGATGGCCACATCGCTCTGAGAACATGGCAGACGCAGCTTTTAGCATTACGCAGGCTTTTGTGAGGAATGATTAGCTCAGGACATGCCCTGCGTTCATCAAACTGACTATGAATGTCTCTCTCTCTCTCTCTCTCTCTCTCTCTCTCTTGCAGATGGAAGTCAAGACGGAGAAAAGGTTGCCTCACTTTGTAGCATTTTGTCACAGATTTAACATATTTAAGTTGTGTGAAAGTGATATTGTCAAAAGACACAACATACTTCTTTTGTTGAAATGGAAGGTACATTATGATTAAAAATCTCGATTTTTAGGTAACAAATAAATATCTGGTTGAAAAATGTATTTCTTTACTGGATCAAAATGACGTAATTATACACATGACTCTCCATACACTTAATGTTTACTTGCTAAAATGGCTAGGGAAAAGCAGGGCTCCCGGTAATTCAGTCTAAACATTACGAACGCCCTTCACTACCCTTAACCTAACTGAGGTTATACCCTTAAGTGATACCCTTGAAATGTCGTCCTTATTCTGTTCCCTGAAGTTATTTAATTGTTTTAAGAACACATTCCTCGTACTCTTACAAATAATGTCCTGTCCCCACTAAATAACATGATCTAAATGATGGGAAGGAATATGCAAAGTATGAACATAATTAGATTGGAGAGGAACAGATTACATGTATCGTTAATGCACTTCTGTATGGACAAACTATTAAGAATAATGATTAGGTTTGCTTCGAGGAATTCCCAGTCATTATTCAGCGTGTGTAGGGAAGTCTATTTCATTTATTTAAAACCTCTTTTTGACTGATGACTGAAACTCAACCAGCCTCATCCTGAACAGCTGTTTTCTCTCTCTCTCTCTCGCTCCCATGCACGCACCCACGCACTCATGCATGGACAGAGACAGTGCAATTCAAAACAACCTGTTAGCAAACAAATGTACTCAAATGACCTTTGACCTCCATTTCAGAGCGGCGATCAAGATGGCGAGCCCAGCATACACCCGTGGGCCAAGCCTGGGTTAGTAACAATGTGTGCATGTGTGTCTGTCTCAGAGAGAGAGACTTACATTCTTAATATAATACATACACAGAGAGAGAACACATTTATTCTAAGCATATGGGCAGTTAGAGAAGTTAAGGGTTATGAATATTGAAAAAGGATGCTTACAGGCAGCACAACCCATGAGCTGGGTCATGCTGCCCTCCAGCCATTAGCCTATGCCGTCCTCCAGCTTTCATGAAAAGCAAAGGATACACTGTGGGGTTCTTTAACGTCATTCTTCAGATTTGGCACATGTGGATATTCACTGTTTATTAGTTCAGCTACAGCTTCACTGTAGGGATGTTGAGGCTTGCTATCGCAACAGTGCCATAGCTTCAGCTCACTATGTAGGTTTTGATTTGAAGCAAAGAATACATTAAAATTAATATTGTGCTCAGTGTTGGATCTGTGAGTGATTTGGCATTTCATATTTAAAAAATAATATGCCTGCTTCTTCTCAGCTATTTCAAAGTGTTAAGTATCAGGCTTGGAATTCAATAACTGTACTGATCAGCAACATTTGTTGTTTGTGCCTGAGGGTGCGTGTGTACGCATGTATGTGTGTGTGTGCATGCGTGTGTGTGTGTGCGTGCAGGGGGGGAGCACCATTTGGCATTGACAGCATGCCTGACCTGCGCAAGCGTAGGCCCATACCTCTTGTCAGTGAGTTGGTGAGTAAGCCTACCCTGACCTTTGACCTTCCTTAAAGGTACACTCAAAGATATTTGAATTATAGAAAGATGGTGTGTTGTAATACATTTCAATGGAGCAAAAATAGAACCCAAATGAGCTAAAAACATGTCAGATTATTGTTGTACGCTATGCCAACCAGCATCTTTGTGGCATTCTGACGAAGTTATTTACTAGTGCACCATATCTCAGTTGTAGGCTGTATAGTGCATCATTTAACATTAAATGGGTCCATGATACAAGTTAATTTTAATACAAGAGACTGCATTTCTATACAGTGTTTTGGTGGCACTAGAACGCATTAATGCCATCGATTAATACGCACATTTTCATAATCTGGTCTGAATCGTTGTTTTCTTCATCAAAGTAACGGTAACCTACGACGGAGTCGGCATCGCATTTTCCTCGTGCAGATCGCCAGCCGTTATTTAGCTTTAGAAAAGCATTCCTCACCATTTCAGTGTCCATGTGTCTTTACTTTGAAATCTGACATAATCCTTCGTGCTCATGTTCAACTCAGCGAGAAGCAGACCGGCAGTCTTAAAGGGGAAGCACGCACATCTTGCGTCTGGTCTTATAATATCGATATTGTAAATTTTGTGAATTGATTTCGGATCATTAAAATTAAGATTGGTTTTAATTGGAGAATCGATTTTTTAATTTAAAAAAAAAATGTTTATATTAATTATTGCCCGCAGAGATAAATGAGGGGCAATACTATGGTGAAATCTGTGTACCTCCTTATTAACTTTCATGGAACGCTGGGTCATTCCGGTCTGCATAAAGGGTGAAAGGTCGCCCCCTCCTTCCAAACATTTTATGCGTGCTGTCCATTGGAACCCTTTTGTTAAATTATGTTCTCTAAAGGAATGTCAAAGGTCAGGTTATGTGTTATATGTAAAGGTACGATCCTGTAAATAAATTGACATTTGACCTAGTCAATTGCATTCCTGCCCTAGAAAGCTCAACATTTCCCAGCCCAGCTCGTTGTTTATGTTGAGGAGAAGTAGAGAAAATGTGAAATAACATGACCCTACAAATGCCCATTGTCTGTTAACAGACAGGCAGACGAACTGATGGATGGATTACCTAGAAAAGCAAACATTGTTCCTCACAGCCATGACATTGTGCCAAAACAAACAAGTCTGCTGAATGTAAATATCAGTGAGTTTAGTGCAGAGCACTGGCTGCAGGAGCATCTCTACAGCAGCAGCATATTAATACTATGAGGAGTCTATGAGTCCAGGTGAGCTGTTTGTGTGCCAGTAACCCTCTCTCTCTCTCTCTCTCGTTTGCTTCTCCATGCCCACCCCTCTGTCTCCAGGCTATGGTGAGTACTGTAACCTTAGTAACAACATCCAGGTACCAGTGCGACCAGTACGGTGAGCTTGTCCGTACAGGGTGTGGCGCTTACGGCTTCTCCAGACTGGCTGATGTTTCACACACACCAGAGCTTTGGCAAGACACACTCAGCTCTGCCCCCTCTGGCCAATGCATGCACCTGCGCTTTATGTACCGTTTATATGTTGATAATGTAATCTCTCTCTCCCAGTCAATGCTTCAGTCGAGGAAGGCAGGACTCGCCCACATACTGGCAACACGAACTTCTCTGAAGGATGAGGAACTTGTGAGTCGACACCCGCACACACACACACGCGCACACACACACACACACACACACACATATATAAGCAGGGAGACACACACACACCGGTGGTGGTGTCAGCCATGCAAGGTGCTGCTGTTATTCACACGTCTGCACTGTTCTATTCACTTCTCTCTCTCCATTGAACCATATCTTAACTTACCTACCAGACCTACCAGACCTGCACACAGCCAGAGGTTATCTTAACTTACCTACCAGACCTGCACACAGCCAGAGGTTATCTTAACTTACCTAC
>JAODOY010082717.1:0-15077 GCA_025399855.1 Forbesichthys papilliferus | reverse complement strand
ACAAAACATGGGTATGCTGTATGAAGATTTTGTTTCATGGATCATTTTCCTTCGTTGTCTCTGATAGTTCTATGGTATATAAGATGACAGGACTCCAATTTGGCGGCGCTAACCTACAGTGACGTCACTGGTATCTAAGAATAAAAATAAAGTCACGATAAACTGCACTTTGTGTTTGAGTCTTACTGCCCTACTGCAGCTTCTGTAGTACATTTTTACTAGCTGAAAGATACTCTGAACTAACCATTGTGACACACACAACTTGGATTATACATGGATATTTGGCAGTTTCTTCAGGTTCTTCTGTCTTCTGAGTGTTCATAAATATACCGTTTTACTGAGCCAATCGCACCTGCTTAAAGACTGGCCATTGCAGCTAGCTAGACGAGTGAGTTGCACCACTTAAGAATGTTGTGCAATAGCCTAGAGTTGAAAGGGGGAGGGAGTATGAGGGGACATTCCGAACACACCCATTCAGCCCTGAGCCGTTTGCATGTAGCGTTTTTTTGTCATAATGTTAACAATTCTTTTTTTATTATAATTTATTTGGTTAATGTATATTAAATATATCCCTCTACAATATATCCGATATATGTATGCACCTTGTAACCCCTTTCCTATCACTTTAATGAAACTGGAGAACATGACTATACCTTCTGCACATGTTCCAATAGAAAACTGAGGTAAGCTAAATTCATCATATGCAGTTCACATATCAACTAGCATGATACGTGAGAGGATGTCTAATAAAATAGTTCACATTAACATTCCCCCATATGTCGGGTGGCACACTACAGATAATTAGCCCATTTAACTTCTACAATACTCTACTGATGCAGCATGACTTTCCTACCTTCCTAACACCAAGTTGTCTCCACAGCATCTCCCTGGCTCCAACACACACACACACACACACACGTCTAGTGACTCGGGAGGATGGTTTGACTCGGGTTTAATATGAAGCATTGACCCTCTTTATGTAGGTAGGATTACACGGTCACGGCCTACCTTCCAACTACTTTCATACGGCAGCCTAGTGCACTTGCGCAGGCTGCGGCATATCAATGCCCATTGGGACAAAATAAAATATATCTTCCAGACACTTTACATCCGCCCTCTGTTATGTTGTCCATGTCGAACTATTTATTGCTTATTTAGTCTCCTGTAACTGTTCATTTTAATGTTGATCCGGTCAAGGTGAGCTAATAACTAGTAACGTAGCTAACCGGAAGTCCTAGCACAAATGCGGAAGAATCTAACTCTTAAAAGTGGGCGTGGTGAAATAAGGTGAATAAGACTAACTGCAATACACACCCCATTCATAAATGTATATTAGCTGTTTAACTGCTCCGCAAAAATATTTTCAGGTGCCACACTTGGCTCATATGGTGCTTAATTATATTCTCTTGGTGCTTATGTAAAAACATGTTAAACAATGTCAAGAAAACCAGTTTGGGCGATTGTTTGTACCATGACGTAATAATCATGCGACATGCCTGAGCAGCGCGTGCATTTCTCTTGCAAGAGCAACAAGCGGCAATCCTACACCAATCCTACTTTTAGTGTAAATGCTAACTATTAAACAAAACATACCTACAAATATAACAGTACAGTACAAAACAAAAACAACAATTCCTGTTATTTTATGTTGTACTACGACGCACATGCACGATAGCCTCGCGAGACCATCCTGATCTCGCAAGCTTCACTTTAGTTTTAACGTGAGAATCAGTCTGGAAAGCCTCGGGATTATTTTGAATGCGTCCGAGTAGCAATTTAACTTTCTAATCAGCGTGGTGTTTATAGCTATGCCGGTGTGGTTTAGGTGTGCCGACCATGGTGCCGACAGAGAAAACGACCAGATGGTTCAGCCAATCAACTGCCAAGTATTTTTAAGTACAATTTTTAGTACTTGTAGTACCTGCCTTTCACAAACAGTTTCAATGTACGGCTCCCCAGATGGACTCGTGTGACAACAATTCCTCTGGCATGTCAGGTTACATGCACGAGGCTTGAGGTCGGGAACTTCAGTGTCGCAGGTTGCAAAGTAATCTTCTGTTTGTATTGCGCATGTGTCAAGAGAGCCACGTTACCAATATTTGGACATCCTTAATTAGAATATCGCGCTTCACTGCGAAAATTAGTAAATACTTTGTAAGATCGAGCTGACATTTTCTTCACTGTGTCTATCTAATAATATGTCTATGGTGCACACGCTAAATACATCCATGACTGATAGCTACTGTGCCTTCTTGCATCCCGTTGCCTAATGTTAAAGTAAATGAAAAATATTTATTTCCAGCTTATCTCTTAATTACACAAATATTGTGCATTGGAATCAGTTCACTTAAGTATTTTTAAACAAGCACTGATTGCACAAAGTGAAGTCTGCTTTGAGTGAATATGTAGCATATAGTCTATCTATATGCTCGTGATATAAAACATTGTTTGCGAGAAACTATAGGCTAGTTTGTTCATGTAGCCTACAAGATGATACAGCTCAATCGCTATATCCCCGCCACCGCTGGATATGACACACAAGCGAATATAAGCAACCTAAATGGATTACGTTTGATACTGTCTGGACTGCTAAGTAAACCACTAAATGCAAATGGAGCATTGTGGCCTTGTTGGACAGTTCAAAGTCGTTCTTCGTGTGTGTGTGAGAGTGCCCGTGTCCCCAGCACACGCGTGCTCTATACAGCTTTGTGGGTATGGGGGTAGCCTATAGGTTGGGGTTCATCATGTGTTCCTTTTATTGTTTCGCCATGCTGCGACTGTGTGTGTGTTCTGTTTTCTGTCGGGTTACCTACTGCGTGGACTAAACGCCGTGCAAGGCTTGTTCATCTATCACCTGGTTTTGTGTTTCTTGTCTGGTCTACACTCCGCCTCTGACACATAGCATACCAAACCATAGCATACCGTTCCATATGTCATTGATACTGTTTGACGGACTGTGGCCTTTTCTTGTTGATATAGTCTTGCTCAAAATTAGCCATCCACACTTGACTATTATCAAATAGTATTGTTGTCTGCTCTCAGGTTTTAGCTATTTAATTAAATTGTGCTGTTTTTGCCTTGATTTTATAAATAGGCTAAATCACGTTAGTAGTCTATTGGCTTCTTATGTTTGCCTACATTTTGACTGTAATATTAGACTGTGTGGACCGAAGGACACCACACAATTCTGGTGAAATGCTGACCCCTAATGGTTTAGAGAAGATGGCCATTTTATACACATAGACCCTTTAACTCTCAAATGTCTCTTTTTGTTGAACTGAAGAACTCACACATTTGTTTTCTTTTTCTTTAAGTTTATTTAGTTTGCTGACCTCAGAAGCGAGAGAGAGGTTTTGACTCAAAACAGCTGCATGAGTGCAGGGGATTTAATAAACCAAACTTCACTACAGTATCAATTCAAAAGGAATACCTAAGTCCTTTCAGGCCTGACTTTCAGAATGGAGTGCGAATTAGCTTGTTTTTTTTGTCTTTGATCATTTTAGCTGAGATGTCACACCAAAGTGAGATGATGTTGTTTGCCAGTGTTTTAAAGAGCACTGAATCAATCTGCTATGTTTTATAAATAAAGACCTAGATGTAATTATGGGTCTTGGTGTTGGGCAGTTGCATTCAGACTCATTAATTAAAAAATAATTGACGGGGATCACAAGCTGTTATTCTGTTAACCGCTAGGTACAAAGTTAAAGTAATGCAAAGAAATTATGCAGTAGAATTGCCTTTTAAATGCACAGCAATCACATTTTATTGATTTATTAACATCCTTGTTAAAAGCCATGTGTGTGTAATCAGAAGCCCTGCGAGGTGAGTTCATAGGGGAGAGAAGGTCGACAGTCAACTCCTTCAGGAGGCTGGACAAGACTCTCCCACAGCGAGGGTCATCTAGACCGATGACAGGGCCCTGCAGGACTATCTGGAAGGGCTGCCAGGCTAAAATATGCACCCCGTCTTTCAGCTTGATGGCACAGCCTCATGATGGGAAGCATTGAGATAGTCGCGGCACTCCTTTTTGGCAGGCACTGGCTAAAGAAGTGGTGATAACTTTAAATTGCCGAAATCATCGGGGCTGAGCTTCTGTGGACATCTATAGGAATGATGAATGGCAATGTCCACAGTGTGCCAGAGTGATAATGCTAACACACCACCATAAGACAATAATCTCCTTCATGATGCCCGCGGCTAAACAGTAACATGTAGCAGACAGTGCTTTCCCCCCAACAGTGTTCACTGTAATGCTTCATATATTCTAGACTGTAAACGTCGGCGTGTCAGACACTGGATTAAAAATGCCGTTAATGTGTAAAAATAAACAGCTTTCGCTTTCAGCTTGAAAGTTATTTTCCTCTCTGAGGAGAGGAGCGGAAAAGTTTCTCAGAGGTCCCTGATGAAGTGTTATGACAGTAGGTTTAATAAAGCATGAAGAACTTATTAATAAGTTATTCTCTGCTGTGTTGACAAATAATACAGCATCAGCTAGCTAGAGGCTTGGAGTAAATCACACCAATGCAAGCAGCGTGACATAAAACTGAGACTGAATGTTATTCTAGTAGTGGAAACATAAAACAAAGCCCCCATTGTTTGCTCCATGTTATGAAGCATAACTAGTGAAGAAACTTTGTTTCAAGTCCTGTGGTGACATTGGGGAGAATGCCAAAGCAACAATCTTGGACAATGTTACATAAATACATACATAACCTATATTTCAGGTATAAACTTTAAAAACGTTCACCATCTACCCCGGTTGGTCTTGTTCCAGTCTGTAGTGTGGCCGAGGAAGCTGACACAAAATTGAATCATAATAAATGGTTTAATACAACAGAAAAATAAACTTAAAGTTACCACGCAGGGTTTCACTAACGAAAAAGAAAACTAGAACCATAGAACGTGTAATACCAGGCAAAAACACAATAAACAGAAACATCAACTTATATAGGGGAGCACAAACACTCAACCAGAAACAAGTACGGTAATCCCTGGCTGCCACCTGTCACAGATCGGTGATCAGTACTCCATGGAGCGGGAGCACGTCGGAGCGGCCAGCACCGCCCCACCGCGGTAGGTCGCCGTGACACGGTCCTTGTTTCCCTGTCTTCTGGTTTCCCCAGTCTGCATTCTGCCTGTCTTGCTCTCTACCCTGTGTTGATTGTCAATTAGTTTAACCCTTGTTGTCCCCGTCTTGTTGTCCTGTATAATCCCTTTTGTTTCGCTTGTTTTAATTGGTCATTGTTCACACATGGTGTGTATTCCTGCCTGTATCGTTCTACATTGCATAAATCCTTGAACCTAAACCTTTCTTTCGCTGTGTCAGTTGTTCCTACCTTCCTGCTCAGCATCACAAAAGTGTTTCAGTTGGCCAAATCTGAAGGCGTTTTGTCTCACGGCAAACTAGTTTCTAGTTGAAGTAGTTATAAAAACAATGTTATGAAAAAGAACGAGATTTTGATGTCTTGGGGTCTCTAAGATCTATGATTTGTTTTTGTGCCGTGCTACACAACACGCATTGTAATGAGATTGTCAAATACACCCATAATCCACTGCCAAGCTGTGGACTTTAGAAATAACATTAAGAGGAGCCTGATTCAGAAAACATGGCTGCTTTGATAGAAAAAATATTAGGATTCTGCTGTTTTATTGAGGCTCATTTGCAATGGGTGTAAGCCATTTATTCCAATGATCACTAGCTTGTATAATTCCAGCCTCATAACCCAAGGCTTTATAGTCCTCCCTGTGCTCTTCAAACCATACAAAATATTAGCTTGTGTGTGCATTTACATAATGTATTGATGATTTTAATCTCTTCACAAGGCATGTAAAACATTTTATCATGGTCGCTGGGTCCTGCTATCCCAAATAAAATAAAATACAAATGTACCATTTGGTCATTTTGCAGATGTGTTTAAGCACACACGACTGATGTGCAACCCCCCCCCACACACACACAGACTTACAGTATCTCCAACATCATATAACTCTATTACTACAAGAACACAATTTGTCTCACAGATCTGTGTGCAAATAGGCATTATAGAATAATTGACTGTAAATCAACAAAAGTGAACTATAACATTTCATCAGACTAGTAACCACACCTATTGGCATATATAGATGTAATAATGCCTTGATTGTTAGTCGTATCTATAGCATTAGACATTTGAGCGAAGTATTTAATACATGTTCAGTCTACAGCTGCAGATTCTAACAGCTTTCCTTCTGCAACAACCAAAAGTCACTGATCACATTCACTTAGCTCTAAGCCACACAGAAATGTAGGGGCTCAAATGTAGTGTATAAGGCTGATTCAGCACCATGGACAGCAGCGAAGGGGATAACAATGTTCATACTGGGTAAAGTGATGCAAATACTGACGTTACTTCTGCAATTTAAAGGTGTCCAGTAAAAAAATGTTTTAACAATATTTTGCTAACCTAGCTAAAGGCATAAGACAAATATAGCTACCCTATCCTTGTGGCAATGCATTTTATGTTTTCTTCATTCACTGTTAGAGCATAATTGTGCTTTAATTATCCAAATGCAGCAACAGTAGGCACTCAACGTAAAGACAAAGTGTTAGCTTATGTGAACTTGTCACGCTACACATGCATGTTAAGCCACAGCTGAATATTAATGGGAATCATCCAGCGAGTTAGCATAGCCTTCCTACACAAATAGTGGGCCAATGTACGTTAGTTGAGTCACAGGTGTGTTCATTATATAAAGTGTAAAGGTGTCAGCCTCATTAAACACACGTCAGTTCAGTCAGGTGGAAAACGGTTATGCTTTTGAGACTGGGGCGTTTGCAGTGCACCGTATTCATCATGAGATGTTATGTTGTTTCAGAAAACAAAGAAATACACCTCAAACATCATCCCTGGACACAAGCTAGCAATACACAAGTTCTAAGCATGGAGAATATTGCTAATTGTACGACAATGGGAAATGCATTTTACGAGGAAACGTATTTCTCAGTGTATATTGCAAATGCTACTGAAATGGTTGGTTGTCTAAATATAAATCCCTGATCAGAATGCATGAGGATATAAGGCTTAGGCTTAGGTGTGTCATCACCTTCAAGTTCTGTGTGAACTTCATACCTCTGATTATAACAACTCTATGGTCTATGTTTCAGGTATCAATGAGCAATGCTTGGCTGCAAATCAAACTAGACAGAAGGATGCATTTTTGATTACACATTTCCAATTTGAAAAACACAATTGTTATGTCTTGAACCTCAATTTCACCGAATGTTATTTTACAATGCAGGGTCTATAAGTTCTGTGCAGTTCTAGCCCTTAAGTCATGACTCTCTCTCTTGACAATCACCCACCAGATGTTAATTATGAGTTACAGTACACAAATAAATTAAAAATGTAAACTTCTATGTATCCAGGTCAGGCTAACTGGGAATTGCAGTGAATTCACTTTTCAACTGTGACCTACTTTGCTCTCGTAGCTACACACTCACACAGTGAGTTTGCTAGAACAGTCTTCTAATACAGTATAACTGCTGAGGTATCATGTTCCAATCAACATCAGCTGACTTGACTAATATGTGTTTGTTGCTTGGAAAGAAAATATGCAGTCATTTAAACATCAGCAGAAATGCTGGGATGGATCTTATCTTTTGTTCTTGAGCTTGGAACTTCACCATCACTATCCAAAGAGCGCAGCAGGGCTTCAATAAATTGATAATTTTGTGTAATCTATTACTTTGGGAAATGCATTAATCTGTAAATAAAATGTTTTTGATTGATTCATTGGTAAATTATCAATTTAACACATGCATACTAGCAAAATACTGCAATAATGAATTTATATATACACATAGCACTTTTCCAACCTTCCAGCCACTCAAAGCTCTTATCACCAAAGGCGATTTCTGCCGTGCAAGGCATGCCATAACCACCGGGATCACTTAGGGTTAGGTATCTTGCTCAGGGACACCTGGACACTTGGTGAGTTAGCCGGGTTTGAACCAACAACTTCTGTCGCCTTAATGTGATCATGAGATGAGATCATGATATAATATATTTTTACTGCTTATGTTTGGGCGACAATAAAAATAAAGTGTTTGTAGGTGGAAGACATCTCCTTGACATCATAATTTATCTTGGATGGCATTCTTTTCCCATATGCAAGCAAAACTGCACACTGGATTATGCCTGCTTTTAAGTGATGGAGAATTTCCCCTGCAGTTTACATACAACAGAATAGATAATAAACCCCTCTCATAATATGTCTGACTCTTTCCTTGACCCTTCCATGAATGCATAATGCATGAATAAGAAAGCGCAACTTACGAGTAGGCAGAATGCAGTTTTAAATTATTTTGATTATAGGCATGCAGTAGAAAGATCATAACCATATTGTATTATTTTCCACAGCTAACTAACTTTTCAAGATATATAAATACACAGCGTACATAAAATGTGACCAATATACATGAATAAAACTTGACAAGCTATACACAACAAAATACATTTCTGCACTTTGTGCAGGTGAGAAAACTGCAAATGCCCTGACTCAGCACATTTTGGTTTGAAGAATGAGAACTACTGCACGTCCCTGCTGGCTTTATGGTAGCCCTTATAATTGCAACCTCAGATGTTAGACCATTAGGAAGTGTTTGTTGCAGGGCGTCTTGATACACACTGTTCACTGGGACCTCAAGGACATAGTCTACTCACAAGAGGTCTTGAGATATGTTCTTCAAGAGAACTCACTGAACAAACAACTTAATTTTCAAAAACCCACCATTGTTTCAGGACAATAGAATGCTTGAAAAAAATATATAAAGCTTTAGAGTTGCCTGAAAGTCCAGATGTAATTGCACTGAATATGCTGTAGCAAGACCTGGTATCTGTTCATGATCAAAAAACAATGTTTCAATTTCAGCACAGTTATGTAAAATACTGACATTGAATTCTAGGAACCATTTGGTTGCATTTATTGCATTGCATGGTTTAAAATGTACAGGAGCCATTTTTTTTTCTAATGCATGAAAATCAAAACAACAAAAAAGTATTTATTCTCTCAGGTTCCCTTTATGTATGATCATATTTTGTGCTAAGGTGTTACTCGGCGTGATGCTATGCAGGCAAGGTCAACAGTGTAACGTGAGTGAGAGATAAAGCCAACCTGAAAGCAGAACAGTGCAATGAAAGCATTTAGGTTAGATCCCTGAGGACGCTCTGTACCTTGACATCCACCTTATTCGAGCCGTTGATGTACTGTATGTGCCATACTCTCTGGAGAGTCCTAGATTGTGAACTCTAACAAGATGTATAAAGTTTCATTTTGCACATTTTGCACATTTATTGCACAGATACTTTTGTTAATTAATACAGCAGTTTCTAGGGCTGTCCCTGACTCAAAATTGTGTTCAGTCAAATCGGATTTGGCAGTTCAAAATGGAGATTTGACGATTCATTCCCCTTTTTTTTTTCCTTAGCCTATGATAGATAGGTCAGGGTATCTAGTAATCATAAAATCCACTGGCATAAATGGTAAATGATTGATATAGAGCTTTACAGCATATTTGCCTGACATTCATCCATTCACACACACATTCATACAACCACCGGGAGGGGTTAGGATTAGCATCTTGCCCAAGGATGCTTACAAGTAGGTCTGCACTGGTGTTTGAACCCACAACCTTCCGGCTGGAAGTCCAACACCATGAGTTTTAGTGATGATTTTGATTCAGTCAGCTACAACACAATCATGCAGTAGCCTGTTGTAGCATACGTATAGCTGTGATGGTGTTTAAAATTATTTTGTGATATTAGCACAGTGACATAACTTAATGATTCGTACTGCAGTTCTCTTTCGAATGAGTAGTAACTAACACACTGCAAACACAAGTACATAATGGCAGTAGCAAAAGTCTAAGCAGTGACTACGGTAGCACCGGCCGGCAGAGGTTATGCAATCACTCCGATACAGTTCGATGGTTAACTCACCAGGTCTCACTTGAAGTGAAACTTAGCTCTGTGTTCAAACCTCAATAGCCTACGAACAGCTGTTCCAAATTATTATAATCCAATCCCCATGGCTGGTAGTGGACATCAAGGTGTGTTATTTCCAGTTTCTTGTCTATTTTAAAAGGTTTCAAACCTGCATGTGCTCAAGCATTAAATCTACTTAGTTCATAATTGTATTACAGCTATGGAACATGGGGAAGTCTTAATTTATCTTAACTTAAGAAAATGTCATGAACGATCTCCCCTTTTATAATCTGGACGACTAATGTCAGCACCAGATTGCTCTCAATATATACAATTCCTGCTTTATATTTAAATTGTTTATTATTTAATTATTGAATAACAGTCAACAATCAGTGTACGGACATCAAGCTAGGCTATTTAATTTCTCACCCTCATAATTGTGGATGTAACTTGAAACATTTCTTCTTTCGTTTAGTGTTGTAAATCGATCGTCAACTCATTGAAATGAATTGCAGGTGTTTAATTAAGTTGCCGGTGTAATGTACGTTTGTGGCCACGTCATGGTGCTGGTGAGCCTGCATCGGCTATTAGCGCAGAAGAAGAAACTTTACGTTTGCGATCCAAAGTTACGCTTGTGACTTAATTTTACGGTTGCGATTCAGAAGGACCAAACTGTGGAATATTTCTTTCAAAATTACATGCGTAAATATTGGAAGCGCAAGCGTGTCCTATTCACAAATGCAGATTCACCATATCGCAAGTGTAGGCTTTGATTCCCAACGTGAATATTGTTAACATATCTGAAAATATAAAGTGCATGCATTAATATATTTTTTGCAATTGTAAAGTTTGTGTTTGCGGATGGCAAAAACACGTTAGTGGATTATACCTACGCATGCAAACTGAGAGGTGTGCGCTTGTGGATGGTAAAAATATTTGTGGATTATACTTCAGCGCTTGAATAATATTGATAGAAATCTACCCCCATACAAGATTAACTGAAAAGTAATTTTTTGAAATACTGTTTAATCAAGTGTGTAGGAGGGTCGTTATCAGGCTTCTAATGACCCATTCATTAGAATCAGGTGTATTGGAGCAGGGAGACATCTATAACATGCAGGGCAGCAGCCCTCCAGAACTGGAATTGAATAGCCCTGTTATAGGGACTTAATCAACTCGGGCTCAAGGTCATTTGTTTAGCCCAGGGGTGGCTAACCCTGGTCCTGGAGAGCCACTGTCCTGGTGCAGGGTAGGCAAATGCTGATCTGCTCCACCCCCTTCCCCTCAACGCTGCTTGTGTCCTGACCCCTCCGCTAGGGTTGGGTATCGTTTGAATTGAACAGATTCCGGTTCTGATTCCGATTCTGCTTATCGATTCCGGTTCTTTTCGATTCCCGGTTTCGATTCCATTATTTTTGGGAGAAGAAATACAACCTATTTCAAGATGGAAAATGTCCTGACTTTTCATTTTGGCTATAATCAGTCAAATCAAGGTCAATGACACTGACAGAATGCAGTAAGGCTTCTTTTTCCCTTCATTTATAAAAAATAAGATAAATAAGAATAGCCTTTTTAAATGTGGATATGTGTTAATGCATTTCATTATTATAATTACATACTGTATGTTTACGTCATTGAATATATAAGAACAGTTTACAAAGGTGAGTAAAATTAACAAATCATGTTTACCAGCTGGTTCAAACTCAAGAACACTATTAACTAACATGAACATTTAGGCCTAGGTGCACCAAAGCTGATCTTGTATATCAATGTTACTGTACAGTATTAATCTTGTTTAATGTCTGCTTTATAATTTAATCCAACCTGTAGAATTCTCATATTCATTTCGTGAGTTTCTTTCATCTGATAATTCAGTTCATGATCATGTAATGACCTGGACAATGTTACATGCATTGTCAACCTTTTGAGTTTAACTAAGCATAGGCCTCGTAGTTCAGAGAGAAAAAATACGATCTATTTTTAGATCAGCGGCAGCACGCATTGATAACAAGCCAAGTGTAATTCAAAGTAAAAAATCAAACAAATAAAACTTCATAAGCTCTTAACGCTAGAAAACTATATTAATTGTTTTAGCAAGGCTTCAGCTTTAGCTTGTTATGCTGGTGCTCTACACGGCGCATTCAGATCCACTAGGTAGAGCTGGAGCAGAGGGAGGGTTCATGTGATTTTGTTTGTTGTGATCGCTTTCGTCATAAGAAAGTTGATCTGATGGATTTGGGTTAAAAAAGAAGAAACAGACGCATAAAATAGGTAAACAGAAGTGTCCCGTCAGTTTTGGCATGCTTGCATTTTTGCATGCAAGTTAAGAAAAATTGGTCGAATTACGTGACAGTATTTCAGCAGTCCTGTATCAGTTGCTGGCAGATCAGAAGGTAAAATACGCAACTTACCTTGTCGCCGTTTTCTTTCTTAAAATGAGGCCAGCTTTTGACCGTATGCTAGGTTCTGAAATACACTGCAGCGTACAGATAGGCAGATGGCTACGCATCAGCTAAAACTATTTCTAATAATTAACCCTCGCGCTGTCCTATGGGTCAAAATGACCCGGTGCACTTGCCAGTAGAGGGCAGCAACCAAAACACGGACATATGACATTCCGCGGTTTGCTCCCTCTGCTGCTAGTCTGCTGAAATGCCTTAGGACAGTGCAAGGGTTAAATCGCATTTTGGAACCGAATTTCAGAACCGAAATATTATTTATTTTAAAGCTACCCGGTTCTTGACATTTTGTTTTCGGTTCCAACCTGGAACCGAGTTTCGGTACCCAACCCTACCCACCGCTACTCCCTCTACTCCCACACACAGCTCCAACCACACCCTGACGTTTGCACACCAACACTCCTTCTCCCTGCACGTCTTCGGGAAGAACGGGACTCAGGTACTGTTCTAACTACCAGGGACCCAAGATATCTGAGCCATAGGATGTCACATGGTTGGTGTGGGGTGATGGATATACCTGTCTGATTTGTGGCGACACACAGAGAGGTGAGCTGGGAGCACAAAAAAGGTGCTATTCCACGTTATGCTACATCATCTACTAGTGTATATATGGATTTCTTGCTGTGACAAATACATAATCAAACTTATTACGGACTTGTTGCATTTTTTGCAAGCCATGAGTTGCAGTAACAGGAGAGAATGAGCTCCTTCAGGGAACCTGCACCAGAGAGGACCGCAAAGCCTCAGGCGGTGCTCTCCTAAACCTCCAGCACATTTCCCATAACGGTGCAGAAGCAGGGTTATTCCTCAGGAATCCCAACCACCCTGACAACCACCATTTCCTGACCACTGTGTTGGGGTGCAGGGAAGAGAGCCTCATTCTACCTCAGGCTGTCTGGATCCTAAACGAGGAACTAATATGAACCGTTATTATGGACTGTGCATATTCACATTTGATGTATTTTCTGTTTTATATTTGTGTCCTTATTTTATTACTTAATAAAATAAAATATTTGACTGCCACTTTACATTAAATAATTTCCTTGCATTCAAATATTTGAACATTTCAAAAAGTCCCATATCCGTCATGAAAACTTTACAACTGATTTCTTCTTCTTCTTCTTTCTGACTTCTGTTTTGTCTGAAACATGATTAATGTCAGGGACACTTATTTTATCTTGTCAGCAGCACCTAGCCTCAGAGTCAATAGAAAAATGGTGTCACGGTTCGCGGCCGCTTCGGCAGCAGACAGAGCCAAGCCGCCGGTTCAGTACCAGACAGCGCCGCTGCCACGTCGACTGCCACCTAATGCACCCACGTGCAGTTGCCTCCTCCCTGCTTCCTGGGTGGAGGTTTAAAAGGTTTTCCGTCCTGGCACCAATTTCCAGTCCGTTGTATTTCTTTGATGCACATACCAGCGAGCGACCTACTTCTTACCCGCCTTCGACTCGTCAGGAAGAACAGTCTGCCGACCACTCGCCTGACGATCTCGACTGCCTTCCCTTCGCCAGACAACCATGGCTGTCTTCTCTTTGCCGGACAAGCCTCGTCTGTCTTCTCTTCGCCGGACAAGCCTCGCATGTCTTCTCTTCATTGGACATCCGCTCCGATCACTCCCCACTCTCCACGACGACCTCATCTGTCTACAGACTACCGCCGCATGCAAGTTTAACCGGCTAGCCGGCATCGCAAGCAACACCGCCTTAACACCTAACGGTTGTACCTCTCCTGTCTGTATAATAAATCCTTTTTTATTTATAACTGCCATCTCTTGCCTCTGTGTCCTGCACTTGGGTCTCTGCCCTTCTCAAGGCTGTATCTTAACAAATGTAATGCGTGTAAATTAAAAGGGCTGATGCACAACCCATTAATTTCTGTAAATAGTTATCCCACAATTTGTGTGACAATGTTTTATTCCAACATTAAACCAAAACCATTGATCTTCTCAGGTGAGAGAAACTGCCCTTTAAATAAGTCTTCCTCAGTGACATGCATATTGAGGGCACACTCTAATTGCATTTGGCCTCTTCTACGCATCTCCAACAGTGGCTCATCCAAAAATAATTATGGCGGTTGGCCTTCTGTAAAAAAGCAAGGAAATACAATATGTCTCAAGTCATCACATTTAATAGTATGACTCATCATTAACACTTGGCAAAAGCAATCGATACCTCGCAAGGAAAAAGAATACTCACAAACAAGGATGGAACGGCCACTAAGTGCTCCATCAGTTAAAGGAGTGTCTTAACTCATGATAGGTTCGGCAGGGGTGCGGGTTCATTTGGGAATTATTTTTTTCCCTCATAATGAAGAAGGCTCAGATTTCTCATTATCAGCACCACTCTTCAGGGGGCAAGAATGGTAGGAATAACCCCCCTTCTGTCACTGCATGGATTGGTTCATCACTATTTATCAGAAGGTAAAACAAAACAGAATGGTTTTCTTCCACAGATAGTATCAGGATCATGGCTGTACACCATTAAGGATGTGGACATTTTACCACAACAGCCATGCTCTGCAGTAGAGCTGGACGATTGACCTAAAAATAATCGAAACCCAAATTCAGAACCTCTAACAGACTCAATTTTCCCATGTAAGTTTTTTAGATTTTCTTAAAATCCTCTTTAATTAAGCGTGTCGGAAGTAATAAAAATAT
>JAODOY010082706.1:0-15078 GCA_025399855.1 Forbesichthys papilliferus | reverse complement strand
TCTCCCGCTCCAATGTCCCCTCACTCGCGAACAAGACCCTGAGGTACTTGAACTCCTTCACTTGGGGTAAGGACTCAATCCCTACCCGGAGCAGGCACTCCATCGGTTTCCTCCATCGGTTTCCTGCTGCATTAACATTTCAATAAAGCAAAATACAAAAGCAAAAAATACTTTTCCAATGGTGTAGTTGTACTTCGCCCATTGAAGCATTCATGCTACATTTATACAGCAATATGAAGTGCAGGAAATGGGAAGTCACACTATGTGAAGCATTTATTTTTATTTTTTTATGTATGTATTTATTTACTTATCTATCTATCTATCTATCTATCTATCTATCTATCTATCTATTAATGTATGTATTTATGGGGGGGGGGGGGGGCACTGGCTTGAACAAACCATTGCCATTGCTCACCATCACTTAAGTTTTCACTTCATAATTCAGTTCAAACCTTGCACAACACTACACTTCATACAAATGTCAATTATTCATGAGCAAGATTTGCTTTAATGCACTTGAACGGGTTCCAGCCAACATTTCTGAGAATGGAAAGTGACTACAGTCATGGTCTACTATCTGTGGATGAGTGTGAGCTACACACATATTCAGGTGTTAATGATTCAACTGCCCAGACTGGAGGTGGTTAGTATTATCTGTAAGTAATGTGAATAACTGACTATATGCTATGTAAAATATCACCCCCACATAGCAAGGGGTCTGATCTCTCTATTAATACCCTATAGATGGAGTATCTATCAAGTTTGTGGATACATATAAATAGCTTGACATCTGGGTAGATTGAAGGCTTAAACTTTAAAAATAATATTGAAGCTCTGGCTATGAAGCTTAAGGTTACATTGAGCTTTTTATACAGTCATGCTTCTCTATGTCTTCACGTAAATGGCTGGATGCAGGATATCCTGCCTCTATTATTACAGTGACTTATTTACCACATTGCTTGTCCATCAGCATTATCCAAACGTGATCCCTTGTATGCTGCCATCGGATATATGACAAAAGCACATCACTGTACCTTCTACGATTGGGTAAGCTGGACATCCTCACTACATGCAGGGTACACATATATTATAAGGCCATTCTTGGAATACTACCCAAATGTATCACTTCGAAGTTTATAACCGCACAAAGTACACAGAATTTAAGGTCCAACAGTGGACTGCATTTCAAGGTACCACATGTGGAGACAGAAGGTGATTATGGCCCATTTATATTACTGCCTTCAGATAGAAGATCTCTGAAACGGTATAGTTAAATGCACTTGTTTAAATCCGTAATGCCACTGCTGGTTACATACTCTGCCACTCTGCTGATATCTGTGCTTATTGTATGCTGTATATTATTTATTTATTATTTATAGACTTTGTAATATATTTTATCTGAGCTGCCCTCTTGGCCAGGTCTCTCTTGTAAAAGAGAGTATGTCGCAATGAGACTTTCCTGGTAAAATAAAATACAAAAATACAAAAACATGCTGCACAAGACAACTCAATTTAATAATGGTCAGACAAACCACACTGGTACAGTAACTGATTTACTAATAAATAATATAATAAAGTATTTATATAAATGAATCTGTAATGTAATTGGGATCATTATGTACTGGCTCTCTAGAGAATATTTACGAATGTAAAGATCTATACCTACTGTATAGTAAATCCATCTGGTCACCAAAGTTATTAAATGTACTGTATCTTAGTGAGAAATAATGGCCTAATTTGCAGCGTACACAGCAATGCTTCACAAACATCTTACTGCTCCTATCACGCAAATTCTGCGCCCCGTGGTGTTAAGTCAGAATGATGAGCTCTGAGAACAAGCTTGAGCAGCGTAAGGGAAGGCAGGAAGAACTGAAGTGGACGGGTTGTGTTCAATAAGAGTCCTTACAGTTCTGAACGCGGTTCAGTCTTCCTGTAACAGCCCCATGCATGATTGAGAGAATAAAGGGAGAAAAGTCATGTCTGAGTGAGAGAGAACACAGCGCAGATAAGAGACGCACACTCCACTAACAGCATCTGAAGCTGGCTCTGTTCGTAAAACCGCTCGTGTCCCTGGGTGCTCGTTTCCTGTCTTATCATTCAGCCATTTTTCAAAGCGGCGTTAGGTGGGTGATAGGGGAGGATTAGACCACAGCCTTGCCTGACGAGCCTTTAATTAACAGGCTTAAAGTAAATGCTCTGCTCTCTATAATTGGATCAGAGGCTGAGATCGGCTCTCAGCTAATTGGCTTGCTCACATGTATGCATTTATCAGATTTCACCCCAAGGAAGAGCGTTCTGGAGCGAATGCGGCTCTGCCAAGTGTGTAGGAAGGCTGATGGAGGTGTTAGTTGTGGGGTTTCCATGAAAATGCTTTAACAAATGTTTAAAATATGTTTGCATTGGATCTCTTGGCCATTAAATATTCTGGAGGCTACTTTCTAACTATGACCAGAACACTAAAACATTGCTCTTAGAAAACTGTGTAAGATAATATAATATGAATATGTAACAAAAACACTGATGACCTTCTGACCTCTGACACTAATGAAGCCATGTTTACAGTAATTGGCTAACCTAATTTTTCCCTGCATTTAAATAAATGCCCATAATGATATTAGCGTGCACATCCATGTACAGTATGTTGGAGCCCCAAATGTTGTTGCTTCACTTTAAATGAAGCTATTATGTGGGTGGGAGTCAGGGTCATACTAGAGATAGAGAAACATTATTTGCAGAGAATATAGTATCTTTCCCCTTTAGCTTATTCTGTTCTTATAAAGGATGTACCTGTATGACAAAAGGGGAATAATGAGTAAACCTGCATTACTAATACAGGTTAGAAGCAGGGGGTTCAAACTTTGCTTCCACTGTACTGTATGAACAGAGTAAATAATGTTATAGTGTTCATTATCCACAAGCAACAACAAGCAAATACTTGCTGAATGGAAATGAGCATTTAATTAATCCACACCATTAGCTGTCTCTGTTTTACACAAAAACAGCCTTGCAGATAAGACAAAGGGTTGGCAGTGGCATGGCTCAATGGACTCTGGAGTATCATCTCTTTAAGCAGTTAACGTGTGTATAGCAAACACCCTCCAGATTCTCTTCATGTGTCCTACTTGTAAACAAAGCCCCTTGGCACAGTGAAGTGAGTGCCCACTCAATACATGTATAATGGAGGTGTCCAGGCATAAACCAGTTACTTAGAGCTTATGAAAATTACCTATTTAGATCGGTCATTGCTCTCTTGTGTTTATTACATGACATCCTCATGGATCTACATTACAATACAAATGTATTATGGAAAAATCTGGGGTGCTTATGTGACATATCGTGACATATCGTGCACAGATCAGAGAGCAATGGAGATGTTCATGGATACACAATTAAACTTCCACCTATAAGCTATAGGCTAAGACTATAGGCTAATATAGCCTGCAATACGTATAAATAAATGTAATATTAGTAATACCTTTTCTTGAATCTTTTTAACAGAATTTGTATTTCCTTAGAGTGATGTCTTTCACATAGAATAAGAGCATATTGTATTTCTAGTAAATGGCCAGGTACTGTAGGCTATATCTTATCTAATATGTGCCCCTAATGGATTGACACTAAACACAGTAGTCTATAACGTCATCTAAAATTGCATTGAACACATTCGCATGTACATGAGACTGTAGACCTATTAGTATTAGGTCAAACGTCACTGCCAAGCCTTGTCACATACCTGAACGGCTTGAACGTTAGTAGACATCTTCTGACCATTATTTTACCGTCGGTGTTTCCAGCAGTCATTTCCCAAAACAATCGATCAAACTAGAGCCTCCTAACATCGTTAACTTCTCAACCTGAAAGTTGAAGTAACCAAACATTTCATATGCCTGTCAAGTTGCGATCCATAGACCTCGTGAAGGCAGTTTCTGCGAAAATGTGCAGTAAGCACGTATATAAGTTGTTGTTGTTGTTGTTGTTGTTGTTGTTGTTTCCTCGGGGTGGAATCCTCCCCAATTCTTCAAACGACGGGGGATTTCATTCAGTCAATTCCGTTTAAAAATGACACTCCAATAGTAGGCAGGCACTCGTTCAGTCATGTTGGTGTGTGTGTCAAATGCGACGGTTTCTTTATAGAGGAGTTTCCACATGGGCAAATATAGGCTATCTTAAATCTAGACTGTGTGCATCTTATTGAAAGTAGAGCCACAAGACGTGCTGTATCCCCACTAAAGGTGGAGAAGTGATGTAAAGTAGCCGCGATCGCTCGTATTCACCCAGTTGTCTCTCCTCCCTCTTTCTGTACACGAGGTACAGTTGTAGCATAGGTGTTGGAGCATCTGAAGCTGCACAATGCTTGGTCGTCTCCTATGCCGCTATCTTTTCATAACAGCGCCATAGACGACTATTTGCGCAGGTGTAGCCTATGTACATTATTTTTAATTCATATTTAGAAAATGGCATGATTTTACAGTAGCATATATTGTACAACAGACGTTAACTACACCACGTCCTTTGTTATTAAGTATTTTTCTTAAGCGTTTGATCATTTGTTTACGTTTCTGTTACATAACCTAAGCCTACAAATAATCTGATGTCATAATCGCTTGAAGTTAGTCCTACCTGTACAGCGTAGGCTACTCTAAAAGGCTACGTTTTTTGTTTCTTTTTTTCAGAACCACAGACAGCAACTGTGAACAACCGTTCCGATTAGGGTGCAACAGCGGCACCCAGTGGTCAAAACTCGATATACAGTATGTTAATACAAAATATAGTTTGATCCTTAGACATGCTGCATTTGTATTTAATGCCAAAACATCTAGTGTCTCTTATTTAACATTGAGTAGGTTATCACACATGTAAACCAATATATCAAACATTTACATTTAAAGCATTTAGATGTGTCAATACAGTCATACACACATTTATAAAACAATGTTCTGTTAGGAAAAAAACAGCGGCATGTTGTCACAGCTAAACACACACACACACACTCATAAACTTGCTGTTTACAACGTTATAACTTTACTTTAATATTACCTTAACAAAAACATGGACATTTAACAGTAGTGTCACAATTGAGTTAAAAACTACTGTACAAGCTACAAACAGATTATAATGTTTCCACAAAAAACAAAACAATGTAACTGTATTTGCATCAAGTCAACCAAACAGCGATTTGCATTCACTTCCAGGGCCAACACAGATGATCCAGTGGCAGTCAGCGGTGCATTGAAGCAGCAACGGTGACATCAAGAATAGAGATGTGTATAGACCCAAATTAAAGACAATTAAACTCTCCCATTGCATTACTTAGCATGGTACATTTGTGTCTGACCATTGCACACAGTCTGTCTCTGCCTGTGTGGGAGTATATTTTCTATTAGAGGAGTCGTGTGGAACATTTCACACAACACATCCAGTGTGCATTTAGAGATGAGTGTAGGAATTTGAATATGTAGGTATTGTATCCAACACAAAGGTCAGACAGTCACAGACAACCAAGTAAAACACATTTTGAATACATTACACATGTTCACAGGTTTGGTGGATTGTCTTGTGAGGCAGAAGCATTTCACTGTATGTCCTGTATTACTGCACCTTTGTAGGTACTACAGTTTATTCAGTGTTGGGCAGTAACTAGCTACTAATAACTAGTTACTGTAATATCATTACTTTTTTCAAAAACTAGTAGTGTAACTAATTACTATTTCCAAAAAGGTAATAACATTACCATTACAAATCCAAGTAACTAATAGTTACTGAAGAAAGAGATTTCTGGTTGTAGCAATCTTATGATAGGCTAATTGAACCAACCTGTCCAATCATCTGGTTTGAAAGGCTGCAATGTTTTCACTTTGGCTATATATATATATATATATATATATATAGTAGCCTCCTGAGCAGAAAAAGAGATCACACTCCCTTTTTGTGTTGTAATCTGAGCTCCTCTGTTCTGTGGTTTTATAGTTCAACCTTGCATGCGTGCGTGTGTGTGTACATGTGCGCACGTGTGCGCGTGCACGTGTGCGTGTGTGTTTGTGGCCCGTAAAGCATTTGCTTTGGTCTGTGATGCTGATACTTAGTGTGACATCTAGTGTCAGGCGTTATCATACATCGTTGCATAAGTCAGTTTGGGGCTCATTGCATTTAGATCAAGTGCTACACTACATGACTGTGAAAAAGGCTTGTATTCTGTAGCTAGTGGTGGGCAGGCATACTGTTTCGATTGGTCTTCTAATGTTATTGACAAGCTGAAATGTAATGCTTAGTACTTTTGCACTCACAGTAAGGAGTTTAGCATGGTGTGGTTGATGCAGTAGTTAAGTTATAATGTAAGTGAAAAGAAGACAATATAAAGTGATCAAAGTACAATCCTAATAAATAGTACCAGGTACTAGGTGCTTTATAGTTTGGAGGTGCAGATTAGGCTATTGATAGTCTGGGCATGAGAGGAGCTGTGCATGCTTTTGTGTTATATTGAAAAGAAGAGGGGAAGAGAGTAAACAGTAGTACACAGCCTACTGCCTAGCTTTTACATGCAATGTTAGGCCGCGTTCAGACGTAACTTCTGTTTTTGATTAAAAGCGCTGACCTTGGCATTTTTCGAGCAGAAAAAAACCCATCTGAAACAGTTGTTATGGTTGTTGTGGTTAACACCAGGTCTCACTACGTACTTGTGATTGGTCAATTGTCAATAAAACTGATGACGTAGGGCGTTTTCTTCTGAGAACTCTTTTCAACTGACAATGAAGCCCAGAGCTGCTGAAAAAAGCGCCGGCAGCAGCGTTACAGTTGGCGCCTGTGGAGCTTTTAAAAACACAGTCCGCTTCATAGGGTTATAATGTAAAATAGAGGCTTTACATGTTGATGTGTATAACAGTCGGAATGCTGCAGTCACTTTTTGACCCGACCCGCTTGCACCAGCAATATTCTCTGATAAGCCACCCCATAGACGCCCTAGTCGCAGATTATAGGTCGACCCCTGCATCAGTCTTCTGTCTGTCAGAAAGCCTGTGATACAGCTGCAGGTTGGGTCGGGCACACCCAGCTGGGGGAGTAGGTCTTCTAGGATGGATGGATTGTTGGTGTTGAATGCAGAGCTGGTCTGCCAAACAGGATTCCTAGTATAGGTCCCTGGAGAGTCTAGTGTGTGAACTTCACTTCGCACACAAGCAGAGCCGTTTCCTCTGCAGAGATGCTTGCTTTCGGACTGTTATCAGCCTACCACATAGTGGATTTAGCCCTACTTAAAGGTAAAGGTAAGGTGTTTTTATTGTCACATAGTAGCGACATGTATCCTCTGCATTTAACCCATCCCTCAAAGTAGCAGTGGGCAGCCGCTGTGCAGCGCTTGGGGACAAACTCCAGATTGAAGCCAGTGTCACTGGTCAGATGGCACTGACTGGAGAGTGAACCTAACATGTTTCTTGAAAACATCAATCATGTTTTTCTAGTGCCATGCGCTTTAGACTGTGCATTTAGATCGTTAAAATAGGGGAAATCTGGAAAGATTTAGCTAAAGCCATCTGTACGCATAACTAAGTATATACACTGTATACACACTATAAACACACTCACTTAAACATCTTGTCAAACTGTACAGATTTCCTTGTGGAATGGGTGTAACCCAGAAGTGTAGCACGATCTATCTAGGGCCAGATGTAAGAGAAGACGGACTCATCTCTATCTGGCACACAACTCCTTATCAGATTTCTGCCCAACGAAATGTCCCCTGGAGCTGAAAAATCTATTCGAACACACATTATGATGAAGTGACCTTGCTATAGGTTTTAAAAACCTGCAGCCATTGCAACACATTAATAACGTGCACAGAGACTGTAAATTCGTGAAACAGTATTCTGGATACGTTAGAATACTGTTTCAATAATACATAATTTCCCAAAACATGTCCAGATACATTTATGTTTAGCCTATGTTTGGTCACCATAATGTTTTTATGGGATTAGATTGAGGTTAATGTTTTACATGCACATTTAAGATCATAGCACAGTACATAAAATATAAAATGTATCAGTCATGTTTTACATAAACATGACTGATACATTTTACATAAATAGGGATTGTGTGACTGTAGATGCCTTAACCATCTCACCTGACATTCATCAGCTGGTTATGTTCCTTCTAGGGTTAAGGACTATCTGTTGCCCCACAAACCCAATGCTGATTTAGAATATTTCAAACACGCTTGATTTTTCAAATGAAGAGCAACACATGTTTAAGAAGTATATGAGATTATTTTCTTTTCTGTCCCTGTCAGGGGAAATGTGATCAATCATAATGTGCCCTTCATAGCATGAATAAAACGTGTAAAGGCACACAGTACTTCACCCTGAAATGATCATTAGTGCACCAATTCCTCACCTCCCACAGCCTGGATGAGGAATGTGGTAAATCAAAAAACATAATACAGTTCTCCTTTCCTTTAAGAACCCAGACCCAGATCCCCTTAAAGGAACAATGTGAGGGATATAATACAGACCAAATGGACAACACGGATCACTGACAACAACAAAACAAAGTTTGCAATATTTTTAAAGTGACATACACTTTGTCACATTTGGTGTTTATGATTATAGATGCCTTGTTTTTAACATAGATTATTTTAATTTATTTTGCATATTAAGACAGATTTTCCTTTTTATTGGTATCTCCACAACATATATTACACACTATTACACTGCTGGTTCAATTATTTGAGCAGCTCATTCACATTTTGCCCAAAATTCGTCACATGGTTTTATCTGTAGTTTATTTAGGGTTAAAATACATACAGTATAGAAATGGGATTAAAAAAGGATTGTATGTATTAATGGACATGCTGACAAAGCATTAGAATTGGTAATGGGTTGTATCATATCATTTAAAAAAAAGTTTATTGAAATATCAACTTTATTTTTCCAAATGTGTTAACCATTTTGAAAATTAGGTCAGTTTTACAAAAACTAACAAATTGTCACAATTCTGCATCATAATGTGCAGTAACCATGTCTTGGGTACTGCATATGCTAAAGTGAATGACAGCGCTGTTTATGGAATTTTCCTGACCACGGTCAAAAGTCTAAAAGCACTGTAAGGACTCTTTAACAAAAACAAAAAACAACAATAAGGGGCTTTTTATTACAAAAACATTAAGCTCTGAAGGATCCAAATATTGGCAGGTGTGAGCTGAAAAGCTGTTTATACAAAGGGAATAGCCTGCCAAATTGATTTGCTTGTTTATTTTATGCAGCTTCCATAAGTCAACAACCTTTTGAACATCTCCTTGGAATGTGTTCAGAGAAGAGATCAGACCTAGTTTTATTCATTATAGGAGCAGATGATGGCTGAGATAAGGACAGAGAGTGATCTGAATATGAGTTCTGATCACAAAGTACACCTAAAGCGTTTCAGTGTCACACAGCTGTGTATGTCAATCTAATTACATTTGTCCTGGTAGTAAGATTGGCGTGGGGGGTGTCACTGCTTTTTTTGACGAACCGATAATATGACTTGACAACACCCAGAAGGAGATATTACATCTGAAGGAGGCATTGCATAATATACTGTCGGTGGCTAAAAGTTTAACTGTGAGACATCGCTGCATGCAGTGTAACAGAAGCCAACTTAAGGTAACTCTAATAACAGTAAAAACAAGTTTGACTTGTCATATACTCTAATGAGAAATAACCTGTTGCCATTCCCAGAAGTAATTCAATACCTTAATACAAACTGATTTTATGTAGAAACAGGATTATCAGATTTGTGTAAAATAATCTGTGCAGTTACAGGTGTCATATACATGTCCTGGTGCTTGTATATCAGCTACAGGTATCATATATACAATACATTTACTGGTGATTATTTATCAGTTACAGGTGTCATATACATTTACTTATGTACAAGGGACATAATTGTGCACTCAAATTGTTGTTTTCTCTGTCAGAAAAAAAAAGGAAATGTGTGTTTAGTTCTTGGTTGCATCTTGGCAATATTTCCCCTTAAAAGGTGACACATTTGTAAGGAACATGCACCTCCTCCTAATGCTGGTCACCAGCCCGGTCACACACTGCTGTGAGATGGCATCCTATTCTTCAACCAGAATTTGTCACGTTTTGTTTTTTTAGTTACTCTGGCACGAACAGCACGCCCTGCCTTGCGTCGGGATACACCGCAAGGCAGGCAAGTGCCTGGGGCCTCGAGCTGTGAGCGGACCCCTGACGGTTACTGGACAACGACATGAATGGCACTAAAACGCCCTTTGATCATCAGCGGCAATGAGCAGTTACCTACTGCAACGAACGGATGTACGTACAGGGTCAGCGCTCTGTTTGAGAGGAGCGAGTTCGCCCTATAGCCAAGTTATGTTGTGATGCACACGTGTGCATGGCAATGCCGATACGAAGAGGACGTAACCTTCTGGTGATGATAAAAGGGGAGAGGAAAAGACGAAGAAGGATAGTTGGTAAGTGTTTCAGAAGCTGTGATGTGACACTGGCACATTTTTGTTATTTGCTGAAATGAGTGGTGGGGATCCAATATATCTTAGCTCTTTTCTCAAGCATTAGTAGGCCTACATTAAGTTTTGTTTATCTCAGGCAACTTGCAAGCCAGTTGCCAACAAGTAGGCAAATAGCTGTGAGTATAAGATAGTCTAACATAACAATATATGGATATAGTATGCTCTCTCAAATGTACTGTAGCCTATTTGTTGCACACACATGCACTGCACACAGAAACACACTACATCATTAAGTATTATTATTATTATGATTCATAAGTAATACTATTATTGTTATTATATTTATTTCTACCAGTTCTATAATCAAAATACCTCATCCTGCACAGCTTAAAATGAGTAAGAGGATCTGCTACCCTGGCAGGCTAGCAGTAAAATCCCCACAGTATCACCAGCACCTTCCTATATTAACAGCATCACCATCACAGTAAGTATCAAATCTGGTATATCACCAATGTGCCTAGGGTTAAGCATAAGACTATATATATACTAAAGTATTAGGCCTAATACGGCCTATTTGTTGCACAATAAATGAAGACTTTATTTGAATGTGGCCTATGTTGTTACTTGTGATGCAGACAGGTGGGAGTAAAGGCCCCCATTCACCTCTTTGCCTTGGTCCGCCAGACACCCTTGCATCGCCCCTGCATTTTTCTCCCTCCAGAAATACACTGTTGCATCACTGTTCAGTATTCAGTAATAAACACATACAATACAAATAGAATACTGAACTGTATATATATATATATATATATATATATATATGCCATAGGTATATAGAGAAAAAAATTGTGTGGGGAATGTTTTACATTTTTTATTATTAACAAAGAACCACAATCGACATGCATTCGATTATTGCAGTTTCAAAAGCAACATTTAAAGAATAATTAAAAACTATAACATATTTGTGTATTCTTAAGTACGTTAGCCAGTAGTGGGGTATTTTTACTATGCCCATGCAGACCAGACATGGGGACTGCCATCATGAACAAAACATGAGCGGTCAAAGGAACCGGGATAATCACGTATCCAAGGTGTATGTGACTATCTATGTGATAGTCAATCAATATCTGCTTTTAGACTGGTCTCAATTTGAAGCGCTTTCTGTTTATTTATAGGCGGCTAACAACATTGCAACATGACAGTGACATGCAGGGCACTCTGTGTCCTGCCGAATTCAGTGATCCCTTCCAAAGTGCTCATGCCCCACCTAAAATTATGTACAAGTGTGTTTGAGTGTGTGATTTCTTGTGCACTTTTTGTGTTTCGCTCCCGAAGTGTTTTAGTTCGGGAAAGGGTTACGCAAAGGTTAGCTAGCTATTGATGGTGGTTTGCTCTGCAAAAAATTTATGATTTTAGCGATTTCTGAATAAAACGTGAATAGTAATCTACTTTATCTACACCAGCCTCGTCGTTTTAAGGTTAATTGATGTCTAGATATTTCTCAATATTATTTATAGATCTATCAAATATTTTCATGCTTTTTCTGCTTTATTTAACATACTTCGTTTCGAAAACCCCTTTGGCCTAATTAGGCGTAACAAACGGCCGTCTCATGCACAGTGCACCGAGAGCAATATTAAAGGAAGCTGGGAATTTAACGTTTGCGTTGGATTGCTATCATGTGTGATGACTTTCTCCACACAAGATGGTGTACACTGTATAGCAAAACACAAAAAAATGTACCTCCATGTAGGTCTATTAGCTTCCGTCATAGGCTAATAGCCTATAGTGATCTGCTACAAGTATACTCGTAGCAGATCACTTCTTCTTGCCAGATTGTTTATCAGCGCATGTCTGTTAATTTGGCATCTGGTCTAAATGCCTGCATCAAGCCATGACAATTTACTTCAGCTCCATGTAGAAGAATGGCTGTGATTTACATGAGCGTTAGCTTCAAGCAAACTAAATTATTCTGCTTTTCAATTGTTTAAAGCACGTAAAAAAACTGACAAATATGACAGCATCACTCTAAAATTAGGCTATAGCGCCTAGCTACGGTTGCTAGCGGCCCGGCCCACCAATGGCAGTGGCCTACAGAGAAATGTCCCGCCTCTCCTGATGGCCAGTCCAACCCTTGCTGGATGACATTTAATCACATTCGCTTTTAGCAAAGAGCCACCACTATTCAAAGGCAGGAACAGGCGTTTTATATGGTATATTGGTGAAGTAGCAGCATTATTTACTAAATGGAGAGGGGAGGGAAATAAATATTGTCCCCACCGGAGATAAAAATAATTCTGCAGAAGCAAGGACATATACACCCCCCTACAAATCGCACCCTGTATCCCTTGCCACTTCTCTAACAGACAGGCTAATTTGGGAGTCTGGAGTCAGATTCAAACCAAAACAAAAACAATCCATTATCTCTGAACTGTAATTGAAAACAGATGTAGGCGTTAATTAGTAATCATTTATCATTCCCTTCTCCATGAGCAGCCTGTTTCTTATAATCGTTTCTCATTCCAGCGACTTTTTTATTCCAATTACAAAGCTTCCCTGCGGACAGGGGGAAAAGGAAAGTGGCTGAGCTGCTGAGCAGAGAGCTAAAGCAAGCAAGCGCTTCTCTTCTCAAAAGCAGGGATGGAGCAAATCGATGAAGGAGCGTGGAAACGAGGGGAGAACATAACAATGAGCGAGATTGATTTATCTGTAATGAATGAGGGAAACGGCTCTGTGGAGAGACTAGTACCGGTCGCGGTAGATGTCACTATGTGGGGTTGAAAGGTTTTTATTCCAGATGGTGCTTCTGACCGACAGCGCAGGTCGAAGCATGAGAAAGATTATTTGCATTTTCATCACACAGGAGAGAAGTCACCTCTCGCCTGCCACAGCTAGCTCTCTCTATCACTCTCTCTTTCACACACGCACGCACACACACACACACACAGCATGCAAACACACTACTGTGTCTCAGGCAAGAGCATACCTTTGAGTGTGAGTGACAGCTACATCGTGGCCCTGTGTGAGCTTTGTGTGGTTTTGTCAAGATGAGATGCTCCTTAAACTAAACCAAGCTGAATCAAAATGTTGTGCGCATACCAATATTTGTGCCCGCAGACATGACGATAATTCCCCACCCCCACTCGCCTCCACGGAATGCATCGTAATTCCGCGTTTTAGCTCTCTGGTCTGAACGTGTCTTGGTTCAATAAATCTGGTCACTAGCCAATTGTAGTTCATTAAAGCAAGGAATATATCTCTGTTGGGCAGCATTCTTTGGTATGCTGGTGATGTGTCGAACAATATGAAGAATAATTCCTATTATATTACAGTAAAATCTACCTGCATAGACAATCTGAAATCTGTTTACTTTTAATTTAAACTACACTAACATTTTGGCTTGAGGATCAAACGTGCATTTTGGAAACTATGTAAAAGTGAATGAGTCACTTTTGCTTCATACTGTAAAATAGAAAAAATAATTTCAGAAGTACAAACTTTATTAGCAACATGAAATTGCAGCCTGTGGTCAACAAATAATCTAACATATTTTAGGATAGAGGTAATGGAAGCACTATGAGTCCAGTGGCTAAGGCACCTAGGGGAATTCTGAAGAGGCGGGGGACTTTTCTCATCTGTCTTGACAGCATAACCCAGAGCCATGTAAAGAGAGAGTTGCGTCCTCTCCGGTCACTCCAATGGACCATTTTTCCACAGCAACCGAGCCTCAAAATAGTTCCCGGAAGTTTAAATACTATATACTAAAAATACCCTATAAATTCTATTTTAAATATAAAATATAAATATAAATTTTGCTTCTCAATTAACCATGTGACCATTGAAAATGTAGAACTTCCGTTGGCATAACTCTGTTATTTCCATGACTCTGGTTCAACCACTCCAGCACCAGTCAGGTAGCAGTAGTAAATCTACATACAATATTAATTTATTAATTAACTTATTAAATTACTTACTGTAAAAATATCTGTTATTACAGTAAAGACAACATCAATAACAACCAACAATAAGAATAAAATATAAAAAAACATAAACAAAATAATACAACATAAACATATACAAAATATTAAACAAGAAACAGAAGCAAGATATACTGAAAAACTAAATCGCACCCCAAATAAGTGAAGTTTGTCTTTCAAACACACACACATGCACACGCACACACAGGCAACATTCCCTGAGACAAACACAACAGTGGGTGTGTATGGACAGCAGAGTGAAACGAGCAGTCACTTGCACATGCTTGCTGAAGAACACCCACGGCGTTGGAGCGTCCACAAAGGGCCCCTCCGGTGTCACGGTGGTGACTGACAGTGTCCTTTAGTGACTAAGGCCCAGAGATGAGACGTGCAGCAGTGTTGTGCCCTAAGGCTACCTGCTGACGGCCTCACCTGCATACACACACTCCTGCCAATGACAATAACAACAACTACCTATCAGGGCATTCAACAAGCATTGGCAGGGTCCTTGGCTTCAAGTCCAGGCTAGCTGGAGAACTTTATGTATGTAGCCAATACTTCTCTCAGGCAGATAAAATCAATTTGCCAAACTCTCATATATATATACAGTATATATACTGTATTGTATATACAGTATATATA
>JAODOY010082695.1:0-37890 GCA_025399855.1 Forbesichthys papilliferus | reverse complement strand
CCATTCCCACCATCCCCAAAACATAAACCACCAGGGACCCCAGACCCGCTCCCCAGCCACCTCAATCTCAGTCAGAATGGAACCCAGAAGACATTGACAGAATGAGCCTACACACCAACATACCCCAGACCCCCAAGCATGTGGCACCATGAGCGCATCACCGAACACAGACACTGTGCAGGTGACTAAATGGACTGCATGGCTGTAATACATAAAACAGCTGCTTATAACATACATGTTATGTTATCAGTGTTATCACATCAATGAATAAGCTACAGTATCAAATTCACATTCCTAAAAGGGTAAACAAGCGGTGTGCGCCACACAACAACGCATTCTCCTAGCCTTGGCAATGCATGTCTAATTTAGGGGGCGGAGCATCTGAGAGAGCACCCTGTGGCATTGATGCGAGAGGTGCTTTTGTTTTGACGGAGTGAAATATCAATAGTAGCCAGGAAATGAAATGGGCTGTTACATAAAGGTGAATAGTAATGACTACATTCACAGTTCACAAAGTACTTTATTACACTTCATTATATAATGCATGCTCTCTGTGTGTGTGTGTGTGTGTGTGTGTGTGTGTGTGCGTACGTGCGTGTGTGCGCGCGTCTAACAAAGCTAAAGAAATGGGTTTGTGCAAATGTCCTGTATGCACCTGTAAGATAAGATAACCCTTCAGCCAATAGAGGCAGGCGTAGCTACTGCTACTTTGCATGCAGTGTCTGTTGAAGAGGTACAGAACGGTCAGTATTGTTCACCAGGTTGTTAGTGCAACACCTGTACAGTAGGCCTATGACATACCTGAGGCTAGAGAAAGTGTCTCCTGCCTGGGACATGGTGAACCGTTTCATTTTCAGGGATGTAGAGTAGATCCCTCTGTTGTGCTGAGTCATGGCGTCTCCTCCAGGTTATGTCTTCTGCGTGCTGACGGTGCTCAGGTTGGCGGACGCCAGTGTGTCCGACAGCTTTAAAGACTGTAGCCAGTTCTTCTACATGCACACGCCCCCGGTGGGATTCCGGGGAGGAAGCCTGAAGAAGATCTGCCAGCGGTACGGAGACAAGCCGCGCTATGCCACCCTGTATGATAGCAGTCACCACCTTCCCCTCTACTCAGCCTACCTCTTCAAGAAGTCCGATGGGAAAACGCGCATGGACAGCCCATGGATGTACGAGCCACAGGTATACTGAGAGACAGATGGAAACTCACTGTAACATGTAGAGTGCTTTTATTAGCCAGAGGGGCATATCTTAGAAATACTGTAGGATCGCACATGGCCAAGCTTCTAAAACTAGAGGTTTTAGAAATGATAAGTGTGATGATCTCACACACTACTAGTGGCGTTCAGGTAATATATGAGCACTGATATATTTATACATTTATTTATTGAACGTCCTTGGACATCAATGATATGTTTTTATAAAATATGTAACTGTAGTCATATGGAACTAATTTCTGACTAATTTACAATACAATTTTACAAAGTTACAATGATGTGTTGCATGGCATAATATATTTTTTTTACTATACGCATTTATTTTTATTATATTTCCATTATATATTCCTTACGTTGTTTCTCTGTATTTCTGTATTTTCATATGGGAAGCACACTTGTACATGTAATCCCTTTTGAGCTGCAATTCTATATTAAAACTGCTACACAAATAAAGAATATTATTATTATTATTATTATTATTATTATTATTATTATTATATAACAAACTGAGCATGTCTGAGAGGTGAGCCTTCAAACTTTCAATTTGAATTAACAAATGGCTACCACTTCCCACAGCTCCTGTGGCTTGGTAGGGCTTTTCTCTATAGCGGGCAGTGGAATGTTACGTCTCCATTGTGATACCTCAACGACTCATTTGCTTTTTCTCTTACAGCTGGCGTCTGCCGACGAGAGTGGCAATATGGAAGTGCTCCCCCTTAGCGATGCCCACCCACTAATAGAGGAGAGTCAGGCAGTACTTAGAGACTACACAGACGCCATCGAGTATGAGCGTGGCCCTCTGAACCCTGACCAGCATCAGGCAGAGCCAAGCGACAAGTCATCCACCTACACGCTGACCAACGTGGTTCCTCAGATCACAGACTTCCTGGATACGTCATGGAACCCGTTCTTGGACACTGTGCGGCAACGCCTGAACAACTTCTGCCATGGGCAGTCCTTTATAGTGACAGGGGTGACTATCTCTGGGGCAACCATAGAGCGAGATAACAAGCACCGCCTTGCAATCCCAAAATATTTATGGTTGGGATACTGTTGCCCTTGGTTTGACCGTAACTCACCATACGAGGTGAGGTTCATGTTTCCTAGCTATGGGGGCTATGCACTGAATAAACAGGCTGGCCACAGTGTGGTTGAGGTACCCATAAAGACAATGGAGACCTTTCTGAAGAGCCAGACTGACATGTCCAGTGACCTTGCTCTTTTCTACAAAGGATGTGTCCCCGAAAATAATTTCAAAAGGGGAAAGAGAACTGTGATTAAGTCAGATAGTGAAAAGAGAGTTTGAGCTTTAGTTAATTCTGGTATGGATAAACTCTTTGGAGTAAATTAAATGAACATGTGTCCTTTGAAGGTTTATTTCTTGTTGCATGAAGTGCTCCCAGATCCCAACATGTTCTGCTCTAGGGGAGGGAAACTTCTCCCTCTAGAGGATGGAGAAGTGTGCTTGTAATGCTGGTTTTAACCACAAAGGCAATTCTGGACACAAATCAAGGAGCAGTTTCTACAAACAACTTGTGTTTTGTTTTTTATAATATTTTCTGTGGCTAATGGCTTTTATTTTACAGTTAATGCAAGTAAACACAAATATATATATATATATATATTTCAGTGGAATTACATCTAAAGTATATTAACCAAATTATGCTTATATTTTAACTCCATTATAGGCTGTTAGTGCTCTGAACAAATAATATTTTGTCTCTTGAGAATGTAACACAATTGTCATAGCACTTCTGATTTACTTTACTGTTATAGAATATGTAGACATATGAACAACATGCCAAATGATACAATAGCTTTCCCAGAATTAAAGGAATATTATCAGTTGTATGGTTGTTTTGATGGTATGTTGTTTTTAAAATGTGAATACTAAATAAACATGTGTTCTAGAACATACTGTAAAACATCCCATGAGCACTTGCTATGCTGGCAAGTCAGAGACCTCGTTGTATGACCCAGCCCACATAGTGCCTTACTTGTCTGCAATAACGTATTGACATAGCACGCTTGGGCTTTTGCTATAGCAGCGATCATTACTTGTGGAAACTCTTGATAACGGCAGCACTTTGAATGCCTTAGGGTTCTACTAAAGCATGTAAGATAAGGTCCCTCAGCAGTTTAATCAAGTACTACAGGGATGTCAATAAGGCTGATTGCTTTATCAATGAAGCTCACTCTCTGTCTCTTTTGCTCATGTCATTCTCTCTCTCTTGCCTCCTCCTCTCTAACACGTAAACAAAACAACCCTCACGTTGAGCAGTGGATCTGCTGGCGGTAACATGCGGCCCCTTCCCATGGACACTGAGATAAGGGGAGCCTGCTGTTGTCCTGTTCCTGGCTACTCTGTGCCGTGTAAAACTACGATACCCAATGTGTGGCCTTAATGGTAACACAGAGACAGCATGGTAACACAGAGACATCACGGTAACACAGAGATGCCTTGCGTTTAATGCCTTAGTGAAAAGAGAAACTGATTAGCAGAATCAATGATTTGATATTCCCTGTGTTTCTGAGATATTAGGTGTAAGGCATTATTACTAATAGTCACAGGTGTTAGACCTACTAACAGAGGGAGCGATTAGTTAATATGTTCAATCTATTAGTTACAGAAACCTAAATAAAGCCTATATTCAACACAACATCAGGTCTAAAGACTAAATATGAATATTATGTACTATATTTTAAATGAAGTAATTAGTAATGATAACATCATTATGACAAGAAATGAATAATGTCACTGTACTGTAGGTGTTACTCCCTCAGTTAGCACAGCAACTATGATCTCAATTAATACAAAACAATGTAGGCTAATGGTTAAAAGAGCCGCCAACCTTTTTCTTTTGTCCCGGTAATAAGAAAACACCTGATAACAAAAAGGCTAATATTAGAACCCCTATTTACCATAAATGAACCATCATTTAGAGGGCTGTAACATCCACAGAGGGTGGACCTATGCTGGCAAATGGTTTTGCATATTAAGTGCTGATTAGACAGCCATGGGTGAACACTGCTACAGTGCAGTTGGTAGCAAAGCATTTAAGCCGGCACATGTAGAACCGCATGAAATACATAGAAGAACAAGAATTGCTGTGGAAGACGTTTAGTTCTACTCTACAGTCTCCCGTCTTTACTTAGCACTTGACATAAACTGTGGATTTGACAGCTTGTTTAGCTGAACTTCTGCATTTATCTGAACCATGGCATTGTGGGTACAGGTCACTATCCTGATGGTAACCACAGTAACAGTAAGGGTAAGGGGGACAGTTCAGAAGGAGTTATCTCCGGAGTGTAGAGAATTCCTGTATATGGGAACCCCGCCATCAGGATTGGAGCACCACTCTCTCAAGACCATCTGCCAACATTACAACAAGAAGCCACGCTACGTGACTCTGTACAACACCATGGACCACATACCTGTCTACTCAGCCTACACCTTCAAACGCTCCGATGGGGAGAGGCGGATAGATGTGCCATGGATGTATGAACCACAGGTAAAACACATACTCAGAATTATGCAACTGTGCTCTACTGCCAGAGCCTGTCATATTCCTTTATTACTCTAAGGAAATATTTACATTTTTGTTTTATAGCTTTTCTCACAGTGGCTGAATTATCCTCCATACATAAACCCCATCACTTCCTGATCTCCCCACTATAAATCCAAGGGGTCATGTGTTAGGGTTCTCTGGGGAAACCATTTCTAATAGCAAGTTATTGTTTTTCCTACAAGGAGTGATCCTAGGTGAATATAGGCTACAGATAGTGTCATGTCATGCATATAATATCATGTCATTATAACATGGCGTCTTTCTCCAACAGCTATCCACCTCCTCTGATACAGGCGAGATGCAACCCTTTCCCCGCGGCTACATGCACATGAATTTTGAAGATTCCCAGGCCATCCTTGATGATTATGCAAATGCGATCCTCTACGAGCGTGGCGCACTAAACCCAGACGAACACCAGGCTAATCCCGACGACAAGGCCTCCACCTATACGATGACCAATGTTGTGCCTCAAGTGCGAGAGTTCAGCAAGGGGACGTGGAAGAAACAGCAGCACGTCATCCGCAAGCGGCTGAACAACTACTGCCGCGGAACAGCTTACGTGGTCACGGGCGTGGTCACTTCAGGGAGAATGATCCGCCGGCAGAACATCAACCGTGTGGCGGTGCCCAGTTACATCTGGTCAGCCTACTGCTGCGCTAACTTTGACCACAATGCACCTTACGATGAGCGCTACAAGTTCCCAGCCTATGCTCACTATGGCCTAAATGAGAAAGAAAGTAACGAGGTGGTCGAAGTCTCCATTCAGAAGTTGGGGGAGTTCCTTAAGAAGACCACATTCGTGGACAAGAACTTTCAGATCTTTGTTGAGGACTGTGTGCCGCCATCATCCAGTTAAACAAATTAGGGGAAACTATTTCAGCATCTGTCTGTTTGCTACGTATTGTCATCAATTAAATAACTGCAGTCAGCACACCTTCACTGGGGGTTGAACACAATAAATTAAAAACATTACATTATTTGCATTCTTTACAGTAACATTTACATTATATTGTATTGAAACTGAACACCAGTGATACTATTAGTAGAAGTCATAAGATTGACTAACGAATTTGGAAAGAATATAACTGTATTTGGTGCTAACTGAATCTGTGTTCAAGTGTTGCCTGCTTAATAAAGTTGAACAATACACCATCAAACTTTCTTAAACTAATCTTTTTTCTGTGGTTTTAAATTATGATGGAAAGTTTAGTTGCTGCCCTCACACAAGGGCAGCACGTTATTTAAAAAAACATGTTCACGTTGTCTCTTAAATATAAGGAAATATTCCTAATTCCTAACTTAATGTAGACTATTTGAAAAATACAAATATTTGCATTTCAGGAGAAATAATTTTACTTAACTAATTAGTAGTTATTTGACTAAGAAAGTAAGTAAGTAAGTAAGTAAGTAAGTAATTTTTATAGCACATTTCACGGACAAAAAGTCACAAAGTGCTTTACAGTCAAGCCAATGAAATAACCAACAATGAAAAAACACATAATACAGTAAAAAGCATAAAACATACGCCTAATTAGAGAGTATACATATTTGTACCAGCTTCCTACAGTAAGCATATGGAGGTTGAAAAAAGGTAGTTCCTGGTTTATAGAGAATATTTCTATACTGTTCGGTATATATGCATTTAGATTTTTACAGCAAGCTAATTGGCATTGGTGTAATACTGTTCTGGCTTCAATAAGACACACTATAAACATGAACATTCAAACCATTCTTTCTTTATACAGTATTGGATCTTTCCACGTCTCGTTGTCTCTGTCCCTAGAATACTTTATTTTAAATATATTATGCATTTCATAGGCACAGAACCTAGCCTTAGCCCAACAAAGCATTAGGTGTAACCCATGATTGCTCCCATTTTCATAGTAAGAGAGAATAGAGAGGTATTCAGACGTGCTCTATGCTTGTCTATCAACAGTTATCTCACATTGCACTCACACAGATAACATTCAGTGCTTTTGAATGCACACTACTAAACGCAAAGAACTTTGAATATATGAAAAAGACTGCACGAGAGGCCAGTGAGTTAGAAGGGCAGACAGTATGAGGTTGAAACAACTGCGTGCCATAGAGGTGGAACATATTCTTTAGTGTGTACTGTAGATGTGTGACAGGGATTGCAAACTATTCAACACGCACGCACCAGGGATAATAGAGTCTTGAGCCCCGACCGTTCTTAAATACTGTGAGATCGTGGGAAAACTGATGATGCCCACAGGAGACTACAGTGTGGCGGTAACCTTGGTGATGTGCATGCTGCTAGAGGGCACGCTGGCAGGGGTGGTGGGCGACTTCAACCATGTGGAGCGCTGTAAGGACTCTCTGTATATGGGCACCTCACCACGAGGCTACCTCAGGACCTCTCTGAAGAAGATATGCCAGCGCTACGAAGACAAGCCTCGCTACGTCACCCTCTACGACCCACACAAGCACGTACCCATCTACTCAGCATACATCTTCAAGAAATCTGACGGAGAGAAGAAAGTGGACTTTCCTTGGATGTTTGAGCCTCAGGTCAGATGTTATGTGGTTGTAACAGTTTAGTAAAAATATATGACTGCGGTCAGAATATATTATGTCCTATTATATCCATGTGTAAGAAGCTCAGATGCATTATGTATTGTTATAAGGAAACATATTATTTACTTCCCGCCCTCAAGGCTGAGGGAGATATTACTGCTACTCTCTGCAAAAAGCAGTTTGAGGTAAGCTTCATAGTCTGTAAATGGGTGTAGGAAGATATAATATTTGTGTAGCCACTGTGTTTATGCAAATCGTAATGTTTACTACCACATTTAGTCAACGCCGGTTAATTACTCATTTGTACAACTGAATTATATTCCTCTGAGAGTGATTGGATGTAATTCTTGATGAAAAAAAAAAGTATATGATTTAATGTGACCACGAGAAGAATGCAGTCATATTTAAAGGGGTTTTGTTTCTCCAGCTGGCCTCAGATAAAGCCAGTAGCAACATGGAGCCTTTTCCACAGTCTCACATGCACATGAACTTCGAGGACAGCCAGGCAGTTCTGGAGGACTATGCTGACGTGGTTCAGTATGAACGTGGTCACCTAAACCCAGATGAGCACCAGGCCGACCCACTTGACAAGGCGTCCACCTACACCCTGACCAATGTGGTGCCTCAATTCAGAGAGTTCAACACCGGCCCCTGGGCTGAACACACAGAGCTTATTCGAAAACGCCTCAACAACTACTGCAGAAGCAAGGCTTTTATCGTCTCTGGGGTGACGACCTCTGGAAACATGATTAGGAGGGATAACGTGGATCGCGTTGCTATTCCAGAGTACATGTGGTCCGCGTACTGCTGTACAGAGTTTGACTCTAATGCACCGTACTTTGTGAGGTACAAGTTCCCTGTGTTCGGAGCATATGGGCTTAATGACCGGGTCAACAACCACATGGTAGAGGTGCCCATCAAGAATCTGGAGAAGTTCCTCAAGGGTAGGATGAATGTGGACAAGAACTTCCAGATCTTCTACAATGATTGTGTACCAGATATTTGAGATAGTGTTGCTATTTTAGTTTTGTCTCTGTATCACTCCTGGTTTAACATTGAGATGGAATTACTTCAGATATTTGAAACATGATTTTAGAAAATTTGGGCTTCTTGCAATTTAGATAGCTCATTATAATTTTAACTTGTAATTCAGTATTGGAAATATTTCAATAAAATCTATCTCACTGAGATCAATATAGTATGCATAGCCTGATTATCTAAATGTGTTGCAATGGTAAAAAGTGAATTTAATTGAATTATTTGTGGTCTAATAAAATATCTAAAATTAACTTAATTCAACAGTTTTGAATTAGCAAGCATGACCGGTGGACAATTCTTACACAAATGATTTAATCCACAAGATGGCAGTGTTGCATCATATTAGTTATACAGTATTTTGTATTTTATTTATTTTACATATCATAGGCTAATAGTAATACAAACAATACCACATTTTGTCAATTTTTCACAAGATGGACATGTGGAGTTAGAACAGAAATGTTACTAATTTAGGCTATATCAAATTCTAGTCAAAGCATATTGTCCATAACATTACTTACACCCATGTGGGTTAGTTTGTGGTAGACATAGGTTGTAAAATGAACACTGATCCAAAGAGGATACTCTCTTCCAAGCCACCCATCCTTGCCTTTGCAATTCCTCCTTTTCCAGTGGACATCCGTAATAGTGAGGGTCAACAACAAGCAAATAGCTTCCATTGTCCCCTGTGCACACGCCCAGAATCCCTTTAGAGGAATTATCCCTGTCACCTCCCATCATGACGGGAGAACCATGTTTCTGAAAGTGCTGGTGGAGTTCTTTTACTGCCACCTTCTCCAGCTCTTCCCCTCCACCCCGTACGTGTACCACCTTACATGGAACACCGTAGAAGTAGTCGAGGACAAGGGAGGCTTCAAATGTCCCGATCCACTCCCTAGAGGGTGAGAACGATACTGGTTTATCACCTATTGAGACCAGGGATTGCTGAATATCTGGAAGACTTGGTGGGGGCTTGCACCTGTGGCTCTCGTTGGACGACCAGTTGCAGTACAGCCAAGAAGCGATTGTCTGAATGGTGCGATACCCACAACCCCATCCTCTATCATCCTGCCCATCACAGCCATAATGGAAGTAAAAATACTCTCCATTTATCACGGAACATTCTGCAAATTGTGTTACTGGATTCGGAAGTCCAGAGTGAACACTCTTTATTAAATCTGTTACAGTCCAGTTGGTTTTGTTCGTCGTTCTTTTAATATTGACGTCTCCTACACTTGTCCCTCCCCAGTCAATTTCTTCGGTTAATTTAGCTGCTTCCTGAATCTTCCCGAGGAAATGATCCATTAATTCAGTGGAATATTTTTAAGATAAATGTGTTGATGTAACGCTGTTTTGTGTCCGTCTCAAAACTTATGTTAGCGCTTTAGTTCCGCGAATAGTGGCCGCCCACTTGCCCAGGTAGGGTTACGGTATACTAAAGCCAATGGTGTCTTGATAAAACATTTGCATTTTATTGTAACTTATTCCCGCTAAAGATAGGCTATTTAAACTGTTATAATTTAATGTATTTATTATAATGACCACAGAGCAGGGGAAAAAAGTATATGCCTATAGGTATTTGCACGTTATGACTGATCCAGATAAAACACAGTACGCGGCAATCAGCTTTTGGTAAGACAGCGGTACACAGGTGTGTGAATATGTTCTGCTTTCGTCCAGGAAAATATTTATCCCTACTTAGTATTATCATGTGGATGGGATTTCTATGTATGCACAGTGTCGTTTTTCTAATTCGTGTGGTGGTTGGCCGCGAAATTAACGGTCTTGAAATAAAATGTGAAGAATTAATAATGCGCATAAAGGTGAAACGGGAGTTTATCGAGAAGAGGCGCATCCCGTTTGCGCACAACCATATTTTACTTGGAAATAATTTGACACACTGTCGACCTGTTTTAGAGAGTCCTTTTTCTGAATCTGAAATGTTAATGCACGTTGGACTACAAGACTGTGGAACCCAATCTAGAGTAAGAACTGTGCTTTGCTATTTTAAAAATGTAGGCTATAAATGCTTAAATTGTTAATTAACTCACATTTAAACTTGCATTTTCTTCACACAATTGTTACCATTTAGGTTAATGGGGATTGGCTTATCTATCACAATCAGCTGGTGTTGTTGCCTGCTGTGATCCCTATCACTAAAAGTGGCTTTATAGTCAAAAGACCATCAACTGTCATACCTGTTGAGTGCCATTATAAGAGGTGAGGTAGCCTACATGGATTGCAATATAACTTATTTAATATCTTTAGAAAAATATTCTTTAGGTCTTATTTTATAAGATGCATCGATGGCCAAATTGACTGATATACTATGATTTACTAATATCTGTTATTTTGACATTAATTGTCTTTCTCACCACAGAAAGCAGACTGTGAACGGCGATCCGTTAACCCCAACATGGCTGCCCATGAGCTCTACTCTCCGTGCCTATGGCCTGTTGCATTTTAACCTTCACACCATGTCAGGTCAAAACTAGCACAGGACTGTTCCTACAATGTATCGTGTACACCTATATGCAAGAATATGTCCAGTTAAGAATTGGCAGCCTAGTAGACTAATGTTAATTTGTCAATAATGACTTCACATTGAGAAATGTATTTACTTTTCAATTTATGAAAAAGTCTTCCCTACCATAAGTATGTAGCATAATGAAGGTGTATAACATACATGCATTAGACATGTCATAGTGCAGAGGTGTTTGTTTACATATTCAATTTGGCCTGTCACAGATGATTGGATTTCTCCACGTAGTTCTTCAGTGTACCAGCAGGGGGAGACAGTGTTTCTTCAGGCCAGTGTTGAGGGCCCCCTGCACACTCCTCTGAGGATCTATGTTGACTACTGTGTTGCCACACTGAAGTCTGACCCACTGTCCTTACCCAGTTACCGGTTCATCACTAGCCATGGGTCAGTCACCCCTGAGGCATTTTATACATTTCAGTCAACTCCATATTTTCATATTGTCACAAATGGGGAAAGTAGCTACAATATTTTGTTAAACTACTGAATATTTTCAAGTCAAAATATTATCCTGTGTTTGTCCACTAACCTTGTTATTAAATAATGCATTTCTCTGGGCTCTTGTGTTCTAGATGTCTTGTGGACAGTGTTTTTCCTGAGTCATCCTCAGTGTTCTTTCCCAGGGAGAGAGACAGCAGGTTGCGCTTCAGTTTTCAAGCCTTCCGCTTCCAACAGGACACCGGGGAACAGGTAACGGTCCAACTATCAGAAAAGAATCACATTTCAGTAATAGTGCTGTAAGTCAATCATATTGCAGTGTCCAGCATTTACAGAATGTTTTTGTTGAATTGATCTTTGTACATTTTTGACCTGTAATGCATTTTTGATCATTGTTGTTCCAGATGTTTATCACATGTAACATGAGGGCCACTCTTAAACAAAATCCACCTGACCATGCAACCAAGGCATGCTATTTTAATAGCACTACATTCAGGTTAGACTGTGTGGAATCCTCATACTGCATAATAACAGTGTATATTCAGCTGTCAAAGCTCAGAGTCCAAAACTATTTAGGGCGCTAGACTGAAAATTTGAAGTGTATGCAACTGAAGGTTAAGGTTATGCATAATATCTGGTTAATTCTGGCATAATATTTGTATTAAGATGTATCTTCTGGAGGAAAATGCCACAATTAGACTGTGCACTGGTTTATTTCCAATGCTGTCTGACAGATGAATATCTGCTGCCATATTATAATAATAATAATAATAATAAAAAAATAATAATAGTAATAATAATAATAGTTGTTTTAGCTTCCATTGTTCTCTGGTGAATGTATAGTTCAAGCCTTGATGGCTCATTATAGCATGCCAACTCTAAGGAGGTATATTATGTCCAGATGGCAGGTCGTAGAGGGAGACTGTGCTCTGTGCAAGTGTTGTCACTCTCAAGATTGCTTGGGGCAAAATGGCACTATTCAAGGTCAGTATTGACATACCCGTAGATCCCTATAATCCCAATATTGTAGCTGGGCTAATGATGCCTAATATATGTGTATAAAGTATATTACCATTATCAGTCTTGTGAAATCCTTATCCCATTCTCAGATAAAAAGCATGAGTCACATGCAACAGTTGGCCCGATTCACCTCCAGCCCCGCTCCTACTGGACAGGTCAACTAACAGTCGGTCACTAAAGCAGAATTAGGTGGGTGCAAGGTCATCCTGCTATACACATTAATACCAAGGTAACATAAAGTCACTCAGATAAGATGGACCTTTTGTTTATTTAACAGGATTAATCACTGAAAATCATTAGGAGCTGTGGTTCCACTATTGACTGTCGCTGCTTTAAAAGCTACCCAAAACCTAACTTAATTGTGCATAAATGACACATCTATGGCACAAAATGTATTATAGAAATTCCAGACAGTGCCTCAACTGCACCAGTGTTTGCTAATGTTTTCTGTGTTAAAACAGTAAGAAGAGGTTGAGAGAGGACATTCCTGAAGCTGATTCTTTAATGTTTTTCACAGGACAGTTTCATTTGCAGATGCATTGTAGTCCATATGGACATGATATCAAATAAATGGCATTAGTGCGAACAATGAGCGTCACGTTTTTAATGTTGCATGTTTGGTAAGTGTCAACTTCATTTTCAGCATGATAAGGTATATTGCTGTCAGGATTTCATCCCCATGTGTAATGTCAGAACCAAACGCCATGAATGGTGGGTCTGCAGGAATGTGAAAGCTTGTGAGAATACTCTCATGCACCAAGGCTCATTGATGTATGCCTAACACATGAGTCTCTACCGCAGGGGTGGGGAATCCTGGTCCTGGGGGGCCACCATGCTGAATATTTTAGATGTCTCCCTGCTCCAACACACCTGATTCATCAGGATTCTAATGACACATTTATTTGAATAAGGTGTGTTGGAGCAGGGATACATCTAAAGCATGCAGGGTAGCAGCCTTGCAGGACCTGGATTCCCCACCACTGCTCTACCAGCTGTCTCCTGTTGTCTTCTGATGTACCACAAGAGGGCACAGGCATTTTTCAGGGTAGTGTTTCCAAAATGCTACTGATTACAGGGTGGAAGTGGCCCAAACCTGACACACATACACCTTTGACATGTTATAGTCTACCAGATGACTGATTTGATTGTCCTCTGGTCATTTTATTTTTTTATTTAACCAGGCAAACTCACACATTTTTATAACCAAATGTTTCATTGTGATGTTTAATGTGAGATGCTTGTGATTGCATCTTGCAATTTTAAAACATGTGGGAACACAACGTGGTGCAGACCGCATCACACAACACTAGAATTGGTAATTAATTTCCAATGTGGGGGGCGGAGCTTTTGAGGGAGCACTCTGGCATTGAAGGGGGGGGTGTTTTTGTTTCGATCGAGTTCAACAATCTTTCTCCATAATGACTTTAAGCGAGCCTTAAAGTTTACAGTTATCTTGGTCCCATGGATATTTCCCTGCAACAGATGTTTCCAGTCATTGCACAGTAGCTATACTGTGTGCATGCATCACCACACATCATTTTATTTCTGCACAAGCATGGGGCCGAAGAACCCATTGCATCTCATGGTAATGATCCTTTTACACGTCAAGGCAACCGGCTGAGTGGGCGAAAAAAGATGGCAAAAAAAATGTTCCAGGCACTTTATACTAACTATGTTAGTTTTCCATATGCCATCATAGTGGTATGATATATTTTAGGGATCTTATCCTTTGTTTATCTTGTGAACAGTTTGAATCTGTGATGATAAAATGATATGCAGCTTGTCTCCACATAGTTTGTCCTATCAGTAAATCTCAATATTTAAATATATATTTATGTTTGTTAAAAAAAATCACATAATAAAAAAGGAGTAGTAAATATATTTAATGAACAATCATGATTTTGATAGTTATAAAGTTACTGTTTGACAACACCAACAATGTCTCCAAATAATGTGTCGTTTGCACGGTAATGCCAGGTCTAGTAAAACCCCAAAATCCAAACACAGGAACAAGCGTTGACTACAGTTGAACATGTGCTATTGCAATTGCTTTATATGATTGTCTCAACTGATACTGTGTATGGTGATATAGTTTTATTTACTGAATCAATTGAAAACGCCTTGTACACAATCTGTTTACCTTGTTGTGTTTGCTGTTCATACTGTTTGATTCTAGTGCTTGGTTAAACTTTAAACAATGGGGTCTGGGAATAAAAGAGTCCTGAAATATCTGACTTCTAGCCAGTACAGCCAAGCCAGAAATAGCACCACGGATAGCCTGTAGAGGAAAAGCAGAGTGTGAGCCAGATATATATTGTAGGGTGCCCATTTGGTTAAGAGGTGAGGCCTTGGGATTCCATTGCCAAGGAATACCACACAAATCATCTTGTGCTACAAACCATTTTGATAGTGTTTCCGGACCCTGACATTAACACCCTATATGTGTGTGGTAATGGAACCACAGTAGCGCACGTCTGCCAAACTGGGATGACCCCAGCGGAGGCCAGCAACAATAAGTTCCGGCCGAGCCAGCGGCCACTGTGTCCTGCCTCGGCTCCTGGAGTCACTCTTGGCCGGTCCTCTCCATTCTTTTATGTCAGCTTCCTGTCCTGTGTGGCGCGCCAACGGGGCAGACCTACTGTAGCTTGGATACGCTCCCAAACGCCGGAATGAGACATTTCAACACAAACACACACGTTTTCCCCAAGGCGGTGCACTTTCACTGCACTCTGTTTACTATGACGTGAACCCTGACTGGCTATTGCATCCCTGCCTCCTTGATGTCTTTGTTTATTAGTTGTCGGACATGGCGTAGGGGAGGCTGAGTGAGCGGGAGGGATGTGTGACTCCTGGGCTCACCCACTCTCTTTATTTAACCGCACACGCACACACACACACAGTTGTACCAGTCCTAAAGTCATCAGCTATGTCCAAATCCGAACAAGGAGTCACTGTGACTAGACCTCCCCCCTACACACACACACACAGTGTCACCTCCCACCCCCTGGGCTGGAGGGGATGCATGGCTCTCAGCACGTACCTTGTGTCTGTGTGTCTCTCTCTGTCTCTGTCCCTCGGCCTCTCTCTCTCTTTCACATATGTTGACTCAGACATAAGCAAACAGACTTGGGGGCGTTCGGCAAACACTAACGATCTGTCAGTGTGGTTTAACAAACGTGAGCGCGTACAACTGGAGCCGCCTATTATAAAACACATTCCTCTCCAAAGTTTTGGACAGCAAGGCCAAGTTATTTTTGTTTGCTAAACAAAGACAATATTGTTTGAGATCTAAATATGTACAGCATTAATTTTGTTGTATGTTCACCTAGATGTGTTAACAACTTAGCACCTTTAGCAATAGACCACCCCGTGTTTAGGTTAGCAAATGTACTGGAGCAAAGACTATATAAGTAAAGCAAGTAAATAACACTTTTCGAAAGCACATTTGATGCTTGGAATAACAGCATCAAACCTGCTTACATTGCATTCTTCTATCCAGGTTTTAACTGCAGCCCATCAATTGTTTTCTTCGGGATGTGTCTCTGCAGGTGACATGCATGCTCAGTTAAGTTAAGGTCTAGTGATTGAATTGGACAGTCTAAAAACGTTTCTCCTTGGTGTTCAGTGTTGCGTTGTGCCATTACCTCTTGATCATGAAATTCCTCCTAATGACTTTTAATGCATTTCTTCTTCATAAGTTGGCAGTTGGGTAAATTGGGTTCATCTTGCAGCTATCATCGTGTGTTGCATTATTACTAAACATTAATGAGCCCACTCACAAGCAGCATGCAAGCAAAAGCCATTCACGGATCTTCACAGGTGAGCGTATAGGTTTCATCAAGAGCATCACTTCTTTCTTTCACGTGAAAACTGGAATAAAGAGATGATGATATTAATTTTGGTCTCTTCAGTCAAAAATATATTTAGTCATCTCTGTACTTGTTTGCCAATTGTAATCTCACCTTCCTAATCCAGTAGTTTGCATATTGTGGTATAGTCTCTACATTGCTGGTCTCTACATCTTCAAACAGTTGATGGATATTTCTTAGAGTACATTCCAATCCAATTTGCTAAAAGCTAAATGCATTTACAATGACTCAAGAATAGACATTTACAACAGTTCATTGTTGAAGCAATCAACCTAAAAGACACAGCAGGGAAACAAATAAGATATGTCAGTCACACATTCCAATACATTTGGTCACCTATAAATGGATTGGTTTGATGAAATGTGCTTTCTACGTTCTTTAACACATCTGGAGTAAAATACCAGGGAATAAAGGCTGATATTCTAATTTGGCGTCTTTGTCACATGTGCATCTTTTGATCTCAAACTCCTGTTAATCCAAAACAATGCAATTCGCCTTGCTGTTCCAAAACCTTTAGAGGGAACTCTGTGTTAGAGAGGTATGAGTTTAGAGATCAAATCATACCTATTTAGACAGAGCCTAACAACTGCAGTGAACTTCTAATGGAAGATATTGACAATGAATGTAATTCCCACATGTACATTGAAAATAGAAAAGAAAACAAATACTATTTTATACATCAACTGAAGGAATTAGAATAATTAGAATGGGTGTTAAATGAAACATTTGCATCTCACTTGCTTTGTGGGAACATGTTGCAAGATGATTTGCCTTTTGACTACAGACATGCAGTATGTTGACAACAATGAAGTAATGACATTTTTTACCATTGAGATGGATATAGTATTTGTCCTTTTATGTATAGTGGTCTGTACACAACATAAGCCTGTGAACATAGACTGTGTGCAGATTGGCGTCTTTGTGCTGATAAGGCAGTGAGTGAACACTGAGACACACAGTATCATGGCCCTGTCTGACATCAGCTCATCCTGTAGCCTGGGAAGGATGCACCCTCTTCACTACACACAGTGAGGACTTCCAGGAAATGTATATATATGTGTATATATATACACATATAAGTCCTTTCCAGTGGCCCTTTACAGTATCAAACACATGGGAATAATGTGTTTGATACTGTGTCTTGTGAGGCAGCCCACACTAAAATGTTTAGTTGTTTAATGCAGAATTTGCAGAAATACCGTTATCATATCTCATTCCTATTAATGTGAAATGGTTCAACTAATGCACCCTCCCTCCTCCAAAGGTTGGCCGACAAGTGACTATTGTGGCGGGACTGGCCTGGTTCTAGATGTGTAATTGTATCACAAAGACGCTGCTTGACGAGGAAACTATTCAAAGAATGCTTTTACCTCCATGGACAGGCCCTCATGCTGCATATGAACTTCATTTCCTTGAAAGAGTCACCGCATCTTCTTGCAACATGCATTCAGCGTAGATGGCCACTTTGTACTCAGCAGACCCAGGTAGGGGTCAATGTCTTTTTAATTAGTATTACATTTTGTTGCGGGGGTGTTTTACATGCAACATTTTAACCCTCTGGACGAGGGGGAAAATGTTCAGGAGGTGATACAATTAAATTTACGGTTATACCTTTATATCCTTGTATCCCTGTCAAATATGCCTAATTGTTTTAACTCTATGCTTTGAAAACAACATTTAATGAGGTTACAGGACCTATTAGATGTGTTGGATAAAATTTGGCCACCATCTAAGATCATAAAATCCATGACTATTTGCATCACATTGTTAATATGGTATTATCTTATGAAATTATAGTATTGTGGTTTCACAAAATTCTTCAAATGGGATCAATTAATAATTTGTGAATTAAGGTAATTATAAAGAACCATCAGTTTTGTTCTCTGATCATGTGTTTCTAACCCTAGCTCAACCTCCAAATTGTTCCTATAGTAGCCTAATTTATAAGGTGTTGATACATTTTATGTTCTTCTATATTATAGGTTATAGGTTAAAACAGGGATGACCTACATTTTAATGTCTATTGCCACATGACAAGTGGTCACACGATTTGAGATATCTATTATTTAAGGTAAAATATTTGGGCAATTCACCAAGAAGAATATATTAGAGAATAATTCAATCAAATACAATGGACAGGGAAGTCGCCGCTCTTCTTGAGCGCCTTTAATGACTTTTAGGGGCAATTGTTATATTATTATATTATTTGCAGAACGACGAAAGACAAACATATTTTCCTCAAGCAGGAGGAAGTCGTTCCGATAACGATCACAGAAACAATGCGAATTTATTTTCAAAGTCATCAATAAAAAAAATAAAAAAAGACAAAAGGGAGTTTGTAGAAACACCTACCGGATAAGTAGAGATCCACAATAGAGCTTCGTTTACAATTAATAGGCAAAGACAGACCTATGGGCCAAACAGCGAGGACTGGACAGTGAGGGGACTGGACATGTGGATACCGATATGGAGCTCCCCAGTGAGTAAATGACATGCCTCGATATGTTTTGTCTCTACATCCTTTAGTAGTGTATTTTGATGCTTTACGCAATAGGAACAACGGGAGTTGGTGTTTAAACACCGATGGTGGTGCGTAAAAGGCGCGCTCTCGTCCCAGTAGGCTTTGGCGTTATCAGTATGCTTGGGTAAATATAGGAAAGATTAGCTTGTGCAGTTTTACGTTATAGCCACAAGAGATGCAAAGTTCGATGTGGACGTCTGTGGTTTTTCCAGGGATGGGTACGAGCGCGTTTTGGGTCTTTTGGGGATCTGGCTAAATTAATTTGACTTAAGCATAGACAGTTGTCTACCTTGCTTAATAATCACATTTATTCACAAAATGCTTATGAAAGATGTGCCATTTTTTTGCGAATGTTACAGAAAACGTCTATAGGTATGTGGTTTTCTTTAGTTTCTATAGTTATATAAATTTTGCCTGGGATCTATTGTATGGGATCTGTACGAAGGGTTAAATACAGTTCTCACTTGACATTTACAGTATTATATGGCCTATATTTTAGGCAATTCCTTTTGGTTATGCCTTTTCAATGCAATTGTAGTATAGAATCATGTCTAGAACATGTCAGACATATCTGTCTTTGTAAAGTGTGCAGTATTTATTTTGGTTGGCCCTGGATATCTTGGAATATCATAATTGTATTCTGTGGCAACAATCATATATCACTTTTCGGCTGATTCAGGACATTATGGTGTGGTCTGGTACCTTCTTTCTGTGCAATGGAATAATTGTTTTGGATTTATTAAAATTATACTTCTAAAAGTGCTTGGCATTCTAAATTGCTTTTTAAATCAAATTCTGCGCTTAAAATATACAGTAGTTCTAACATGATATTTAAAAGTTTTTTAAATATAATAAAAGAGTTTTTGTTTTCCAACATGACACATCAGAATTGAAAGTGTTCATTTTGAAAGCTGTGTATTGTGGCATTCACTGTGACTTACATAACTTAAATCATGACACAGCAGATACTCAAGTCTTTACAGTATGACACAGCTGAAAAGTCGTTTTCAAAGGCTGACACAGCTATGGGAACTCCAGTCAGGCGCAGTATGCCATGCTTGATTGCTGGTCATTCATCTTAGGACTTTCATTCACACACTCATTGACAATGTGTTACACTAATAAGTATGTTTGCATTCCAGAAGAAAACGGCTGCTGAATCTTTTAGACTGGGGGTCACAAGTGTCTATGGGATATTTCTAAACAATATGCTGCACCAATATTTCAAAGCCTGCCATAATCCAGGGCATTGTCACTTGATATAATAATATTGCTTCTATAGTTTAAAATAGCAACAAGGTCTTGGCACTGAATCCTGGCAGATAGCCTGCTACCTTTCACTTTGTCCGCAGGCTTACACAGCAAATCCCAGCCGTGTGTGTGTGTGTGTGTGTGTGTGTGTGTGTGTGTGTGTTGTTTACACACAGTTGAGATTCATTCATTCTCACGTAGGCCATGACAGAGGTGAAAGGGTCGCTGATAGTGTGAGTCATGCACACTTGTTAAACTGATAGCTAACTGCTCTGTGAAGTATAAGTAAGTAAGTAAGTTCCTACCAGATACCTATCATTGTAAATTAGAATGTGGGTGGGTGATGTTGGCACTCTTGGTGAACATACGCAGCTATACTTTACTATTTATTTCTTTAAGAAATAATAAACGTATTTTGTTGTTTCGATATAGATACATTTCTGTGCATGTAGGCTAAATTAAGTATAGCTATTTGGTCAAAAAAGATTCAAAATCACACTCTGGAGTCTAAAAGAGTTGAAATGATGATGCACTAGGTTTCAGGCATGCATTTAAATGTGTAAGTTTGTGTAACCAGGTTTAATACTGTAAGTATTAAGCAGGTCAAGCAGGTCAGCACCTTGAGGGTTTCTATGAAAAGCCATGTTGGACAGATGAGGATGTGTGCACTGACATGAACCCAAGGGTGCCACATTGAATGTTTAACTGATTGACGTGTGTTAGGATTTAGAAGCACTATGATCTATTTTGAAGCATATTCCATGTGGAGCTTAGCCTCAGTCTGAACATCTGTCTTGTTAAACTACACAAACTACATATACACACAAGGTTGGTTGCCCACATGACCCACAATATGGAGGGCTCCTGATGAACGTAGTCTTTGAAGTCCCTCAACAGAGATATGATATAATTTGATAGAATTCTCATAACCTCTCTACTCATTCCACAGCCACATGTACTTCTGCAAGACAAATTATGGGGTCTTCTGTGGCACACAGTGAGCAAATGTCTTTCACATACGAGGGGGCAGGATAGTTGGCCAAAAGCGTTGATTGTACTTCCATTTTTAGCTTGATTCTCAGGTGATTTAACCCTGTTAGACAGGGTTGACAGAGCTTTTTTAGGCTGTGTCTGCCTAACTACTCCTGTAGTGAGAGGGTTACAGAACCACTGAGTCTCCCAGTTGGCTCTGATGTTGGGGAAGGTTAAACATGTTTGATGTTTGATATTTATTGCTGCCAAATGGACTGGGTCCTGTAGTGTAACATGAACAGCAACACACACACACACACACACACAGCCAATGAGAGGTGCTGGGAGGATGTGTGTATGTGTGTGCTTGTGATGAGCGAGAGATAGAGCCTACAGATTAAAGTTGCCGTCACTGTATATAATACACATTTGTGTTAATGTGTCTTACCATCATTGTGTTAATTTTTCTGTTGATTGTGGTGACATTTGCAGTCACAACCAAAGCTGTAGATTTATCTAAAACGTTAAACATGCAAAACACACTATAATATGATACAGATCACATCATATGCCTACAACATGGTGTATAATAGACAACAAATGTGCAGACTCAGTCACCTATTTTTGCTGTGCAACTCTACTCACGTGATTACATATAAAGAATAACGCGGTGTTGCCTCTCTCTACTCAATATTCATGCTGACTGGAGCACAAACCCCATGAGCAATACTTTTTTTTTAAAGTTACTGAAATGTGGAACCTCCTCATTAACATTTTCTGAAAATTATTACTTAAATAACGATCTCAGTTTACTGGTTTTCACTTTCATTGATTTAAATGTTAATGATTAATTCTCTACTTTGATCAAACTCTTTAAGTAGGAGCAGTAATGGATTTCGCTCAAGCATTAATATTGATAGGCCATGAGTCCAGGAGCATGTCAAGGATCAACCTCATGACCTTTATGTTTGATGTGCAGGACCCAGACCGCTAGAAAACTGTATATCTGCTGGTATTATCTGTTAGTATTCTCTTACAAAAAGTCAAATTGTATTGTACTGTATTTTGGATATATTTCCATGACTATCTACATATATATTTTGTTCTGGTTACTTAAGCTATTCTTAGTTTTTAGGTGGTAGCAATGTTAAGTTGATAACTGCAGGGAGATTCAGGAGATAACATCTGTACACCGCCATTTGTCTTGTTCAGTAATATGCTTTTAGTACTTCTGCTGAAGCAGGGGGACCATGAAAAGATCAGTTGTTTTATTTCAATGTCTATGTAGGAACATGTGCTTCATTATAATAAGAAACACCTTATCAAATGTTCCTGGTAATGTCGTGTTTGCTTTTGAACTGGCAGACATCCAGTAATTCGATTTTGAAATCCAGTGACTAGGATGTACTTTATGATGGCTGGCAGCCTTTTGTAATTTGACTTCCCTTTGGAAATCAATGCAACTTTTATTTTAGCATTACTGCTTACTGCTGCAAAGGTATTCAACTCATGACTACTGCATTTTGCTTTGGTCAAATGTAAACAACGTTGTATGTGTTTGCAGGACTGTTTGCCTTGCTGTTTATAGTGCTGGAGTGGACACAACCTTGCCTGCTGTCACCGCTAAGGCCAATCTGTGACCTTAGGGTCCTCAATCATTTCATACAGGAGGCACGAGATGCAGAAAATGCCATGGTGAGCAGCAGACATATAGGAACCTCTCCAAAAAGTGTAAATTATAGAAGTTATAAAGCAGTCTAAAAGAAAGAAAAGAAACAATGAATGTCAACATGTATTTATGTTTAATATAAAATGGAATTACATGTTATACAAATGCAGATATTTCATAATCAACCATATAATAGCCATATTATCATTGGTATTGTATTATAATGTTTTACAATCTTTTATAGAATCTTTGTAGAATGTTTCCAGTCCAGCATGCAATTCAAATGGAGCTTTATTATCTATTAAGGTCACAATCAAGTTTTCTTTGTTTGTATGTTGTTCTTAATTTCACACAGCGGTCATGTAGGGAAGGATGTACCCTTTCAGAGTCCATCGCTGTTCCCCAAACCAGAGTCAATTTTGACGTTTGGGAAAGCAAAAATGTAAGTAACCACTTGGAATCAAATGTATTTGGTCATTGATTCCACAAGGTTAATGTTGAATATACTTTTGATTATAACAATTCAACCACAAAACATTTGATAACTGTATGTTTCACACTGGCCAGGCACTGGCTCAAGCCCAGGAAGTACAGTCCGGCCTATGGCTGTTACAGCAAGCTCTTAGCACGCTACGGACGTCACTCAGTAACGCAGACCTACACAGCCATATAGACAACAGCATCAGGAACCTGCTCAGTATCAATGCTGTGCTACGCAGCCTCAACATCCAGGTACGGTTTAGCATCAAGGATTAAATATGAAAGATAGTGTGTCTCGTTTGCATATTAAAGTGCAAATCATATGCAATGCATTCTCTTATTTAACGCAGAACACCAAATAGTAGAGTAAATCAGCTGTACTTAGGTCATCAAGGCCACATTACACTAGTGTCACAGTACAGAAGGTGCAGCATCCCCATATTCCAGTAGTTTCCATGGAAGGCCCCGTGGAATGTTCAGTTACTAACCTCTGCTGGGTGCCGGAGAGCAGACTCAGCAGCCATGGAAACCTGCTCCTGGGTCACATTGGCAGGGTTAATGAAATCAATAAATAACTGTAATGCATTTCCATAGGGGTATGGTAATGATGTTCCAGGGTTTGTGTAAACCACGCCATGTTGAATTTGTTGTTCAGGAGTACCCTCCATCGGCAGCGACCAGTCTCACAGGCGAGGAGACATGGAGCGTCTCCTCGGCGGCAGACTTGCTTCAAGTCCAGGTCAACTTCCTGCGAGGCAAAGTGCACCTACTCCTCTCTGACGCGCCGGCGTGTACGCAGGACGTCAGCTGACGTTCCGGGTCCTCACCGCGGGCGAGATGGACGGCGCTAGAAAAGACTTAACCCTGCTGGATGTGGCCAGGGTGGGAGAGCGTGGCTGTCACTCACAGACGTGGGCGACACTGACGTAAAATAACAGATGCAGAGGACAGAAGAAGGAAGCACCTTGGAATATAGACTTTGGGTATGGACACAGTGTAGCACAACTTGGCCATGAATGAAGCCTTTGAGATGCACTGCATCAATAGCTCATCAGTTGGTACTCTCCAGCACTTTGTGTGTGTGTGTGTGTGTGTGTGTGTGTGTGTGTGTGTGTGTGTGTGTGTGGGCACGGGCACGAGATGGCAAGATTGATTTGGTAAATGTGTGTGTGGCTGTACGTACGTGGGTCGATTTGGCCTTCCTCACGGTGTTGGACTTAATCTCTACACAGAAAATATAGACTGCACCTGGACTATGACTTTGCAACGTTTTTTTCTATTGCCACTCTAAGAAATTAAGAGGCCTACCATGTTAAACCTGCCACATTTTTAACTTAAGAGTCGTTTGAACATTCTATTTAAAGCCACTATGGAATATTCTTCCTTTAAATTATGATTATGTGCTGAGTTTTGGTTGTATGGTGTGTGTGGTACGTAGAGGATGATGCTATTGAGTCTTGCGTTTCCCTCCATTTTTCTACCAATCCGACTCATGTCTGATCACCCCTGACAAAACATCAAGAAGTGCAGTTTTCTGTGATTACTGATAATCTGACATTACATTTAGTTGTGTTATTATTTAATGACGTGTCAAAAAGTCAACTGTTGTCCATAGGGGCTTTAAGTAAACAATCCTTCTTTTTTTTTTTATTCTACTATTTATACCATTTATATGTGTGTCTTCTATTAAGCTGCTGTACAGTCTCAGCTGAATGTATTTTTTTATATAGTTGTGTGAAGGTTCATAGTAGAGTTGTTATAGTCTAGACTAGAGCCACATTATGCTCTGTCCTTCAGAACTGAACATTATTAGAATATGTCAGAATCATGTCCAGTTGCACACTATTGTCTCACTTTATTTGACTAATGTTACCCAGATAACACTTTGGATTAACAGATTCTGCTTGTCCAATTAACAGCCAATTGATAAACTTTTAAGGTGATATCGAAGTGAAATATTAGAATGTAGCCGATAGCTTCCTCCATTCAAGTTCACAAACAAGGTTTGATAAAATGATTATAAATAACAAAATCTATAGTGACAAATTTTAATATTTCATCCTAAACATCAGCATGTGAACATACAACATTGGGAATGGAAGCCGTTAATTGGATGCAGTAATTATGGCAAAACATGAAATTAATGTTTGTTTTTAGTTTCCCTTGCCTATACAGCTACAGTGATAGTCAGTATTTAAATATCTCCTTACTGTACAGTTAAGTAAAGAGAAATCTATCAAAACTGACTTTTTTATTTTTTATTTTTTTACGTAAACACTGTTCCACCCAAGCAAATATAAAATATATAAATATCAAAGCGTGCACCCTATCTATTTGACTGAAATTGAGCAGAAACCACAAACTGTTGCTCAATGGAATACAAAATGCTTGACATGACATCACCTGCAAGGTGATACAGTAATGGGTAAATGCAAACTCTAAACTCAAGATCACTCAAACAGCTAATGATGTGAGGTTGACTTTTCTAACAAAGAGAGGGGTTGTGGTGGAGATATAACTGGACTACGTGAGAATGGTGATGTTTTTAAGCGATTATCTACATGTGCATGCTGCTACTTACAGGCCCCCATCCAGAGCCCTTATACCGATAGCACGACTGCCAGGAAAAATATTGATTGGCCCTTGTAATGACATCCTGTAGGGCCACAACAGTAACACTCTTCAGTCACACAGCATTCTCTTGTTCGTCATGAAACAGCACTCATGCAATCGCTGTCCTGGGAACTGCTGACATGGATGCTCACTAATTTCAGATTTGTTTTCGTCTTCCTATTGTTTACCTTTTATGCCCATATCCGATTGTGGAAGTAATGTTTTAAGGTTGTTTTTACTTGTTTGTTTTCCTGTTGTTTGTGTTATTTTTTCCCCCTTCATTGTATCAGTTGGTATTTAAATACAAAATATTATTCTTGGATAATGAGTGGATGGATGGAAACAAGGAAGTGCGTCTCTGTTGTCAAAACCATTTCTGCGGGGGATATTTTGACTTGTTTTTGGCATGAACCCTACTGCCTGAGCTGTTACGGGCTCAAGATCACAATCCTACAATGACAAACATTAGTCGTTGTGCCCTTATGGCTGTTAGCAGAACATAATCATCAGTAAACACTCTCAAAACAGTCTAAATTAAATTAATTGTATTTTAGCAGGTCAACAATAATAACATTTACAATCATAACAATTGGTGTGGTTATAAAAATTTAAGAATTAAGCTAAAATTGTTGTACTCCTTTTCAATTTTTTTTTTTTTATATATATATTTGTCTTTGTGTATTTTTTCAATTTGACCTTACTGTGACACCAAGGGCACAATCCAGATATATATTTAACATAGTGCCTAAATCAGTCAGATCAGTCTCTAAAACATATGTTTTATATATGACATATGACATAAGTCATAAGACATATGACATAAGTCATATGTTGATATTCCTCTGAAATAAAATGAATGACAGGTGGATTGTTAATGTAATGTGCTTATCTAAGAAACTAATTCACTGGAAGAAGTGATTTGTCCCCCATAACTTTTTACAGTCATGGTTTGTACGTACCATCTATGATTGTTGAAAGAGCAATCCTGACATCAAGTGGACAGTGGTTTATATGGCATGGCATTACATTTCACACAGAAATACATTGAAAACACTTGGCATTCCTTTAGGTTTTAAAAGTAAAACATTTTAGTTTCATATTTGGCACATAAATGTAAATCAAAATGAATACATTTTCCAAACAAATGAAAAAAATCATTCCTCTCAAATATGGGAAATATGATAGTCAAGCAATGTCAAACAGTAGCATAGGCCCACACACACACACACATACACGCGCGCGCACCCACGCACGCACACACACACACACACCTTGCAGATCCTCTCCTGCCTGATGTTAAATGAATACTCAATGTTACTGTAATGGTGGTGTTGAAAACATTGCTGTTTGAGCTGGCTTTTACTAAACAGTGCATCCAGTTGAGTGGCTCAAACCGTTCCCTACCCCATTTACAGCTACATGGTTGTGGACACATGCATTTCTAATTCAACTGAACTGAAGAGGGAATCTAGGTATATTGTCCCTTTATCTCTCAGTTGGGTTGCTTACATCTAAATAAAACGGAGAGGATTGTGGGTGGTGTTCACTGAGGGTAAAAAACCTTAATGTGAATGGCAGAGTTGTTGCGTGTGCGTGTCATGGGCTCTCCGGTCTCCTCGGAATCCTCAGGCTCCAGGTCATCCACCAGTTCCACTGTGGACGTGTTGGCTGCCAGCTGTAACGCTCCTTGACTACTAGCCTGGAGCTGCAGGGCGATGTTGATGGCCCTGTTGATGGCCAGTCCCAGGCCGTGCACGCAGATCTCCTTGTGGCCTCCGCCTTCCAGTAATTTCTGGCAGCGGGCCAGCTGAGCCCGGAAATCTGTCTTCATGTTGACGTAGACGTCGTTTGGTCTTTTGGGAAGTTTCCGCGGAAGTCGTTTGCGGAGGGTGTATTCCACCGGGTCCATCTCTGCTGCGGGTGAGCAGGCGTCAGCAGCTGAAGTGGCAGTCTGCGCAATGGTCGCTATCAACGGGCTTCGGGAATCTGTCATGTCTACGTTCTATTGTCACGACGTGCTTAATGAGAACAAAACGCAATCATATAAAAATACGCACATTTGTCAATTATATGAGTGTAGGACATTTATAATTTTTAACAGCCAATGATTGTCTATTTCCCACAGCAATCTCGGCACGACTATTTGGCTTTATGTACTGTAATATACGTTACCTTGAAGACGTGGGCTACTCCTGTACTGTAGGCTACACTGACGTTCTGGTGGGGAATAATACGGAAACAAAACAAAACAGCTGTCTTCTTCCTTTCTTTTCTAGCGGTCTGCATGCAATGCGTGTGCCGCCACCTAATGTATCTAGCGTGCAATGGCACCACGTGCAATGTGGTGTGTGTGATTTACATCACAGAAAGAAGACTATTTAAAGACTACAGCCTGCAAATAGGTATATTCTCACATTTAAAAACGAACCCTTATGGTAAGTTTTTGTTTACGTATTTCTATTAGGCCTACCAGTTGTTTAAGGTTGCCTATAGCGATGGTGAGATACATCCAGTCTCTCAATCGTCTATGTCTATTAGGCCTACCGGTACTGTAGCTGCCTGTTTGCATGCGTGCTAATAAAATAATAAAAATCCGCATTTTTCAAGTTTAAATAACACGCTTTCTCCAGAATGACTGTAGTACTAATGTTTAGTTACAGCTTTAAAGTGTTATGATGATTGCATGTTTCAGGAAAAAAGTTTGTAGTAAAATTGGGTAAAAGGGTTGTAAAATTAAATTTGCAGTAAATGGGTCTGTACCTAATAATAGGTCTACCGGTAGCAAATGTATCATTCTGAGATCGCCGCCACTAACCTGACATGAGTTAATAACTCGAGTTTTTTATTTATTTCTTTTTTATTTGCCGACTTTGATGCCCATCATAAGGCTACCAGCATTGGCAAGTCCACTAGTATACCATCAATGTCCACCCTGGTTGTTGATAAAGGCATGCTGGTAAAGTAAGAGATTTGCACCTGGAATGTAGGCTAATGGTGTTTGATGTATTATAAAGGAATAGCACATTTCTCAAATAATAGTTCTGAAATATCAGAGAGAAGCAGACAGAACTACAAAATGATTTTAAGAGCTACATATTTCACCAGTCTCAATGCACGATCTGGAAAATTCACGTGAATGAACATGTTGGCTAGACTTCAGGAACAGCAATATCCTTACAGTGTAAGTCAGCCTACCTGGCCTACCAGTCAGCCTTTTAAGATAATGATTAGTTATAACTTACTATAGTTTTCATTATCTTGGCTTGCTTTAGACATTTGTTTAGCGCACCAAAATTTGTCTCACATCGATCTGGATCTCATCATCGCGCAACACGAAACTTTACTGTACCACCCAGTAAAGTTAGTTTTCGTCTTGGCTCATCAGATACCATACCTTTTATGTCCTGTTTTTGTGTTTATGTTGGTATCTCCTCTTGCTTTTTTGGCTTCAGAAAAGCTTAAAAAATATGACACTTCCCTCTTAGGCTTGTAAAACCATGTGTAGTCTAAAACCTGCACCATTTTGGCAAATTCCCCTAAAAGCTTGACAATTCCCCTGTGCATATAGGTTTGTTCATTGACCTTCTTGGAAGGGCAATATTTCAGTATGCCTGTTTTTTTCATAGGGAGCTTTATAATGGCATGTGTTGTTGACCAGTGATCATGTTGACCAGTGTAGTATGTCATAACCATGTGTAACGATGTCAAGACAATTGCACTGCAACCATAAGTAAATCTTACTTACAAATACTTCAATACATGCAATAGTACAATGTATTGTAACTTCCGGGTGGCATCCTTGTAATCTGTTTCTCTTTCACGCTGGGGAACAGGGTTCAAGTCCCGAGTGGGACAGATTTCACTCCGGCATTATTCAGTATTTAGTATTAATAACTAAAAGCAAATTTTTCATCACACTTCCTTTCTCACCCCCCCACATAAAAAACATATCCTGCGCCACTGGTCGGCACACTACCACGATTGTGTAGCTATAAACAAGAGCTGATTGAAAAACCATGCTCGTATGTACGACGCTGATTGGAAAGTTCAGTTGCTACTCGGACACATTCAAAATGATTCAGATTCTTTCCAGACTGATTCTCACTGCGAAATGAAACTAAAGCTTGCATTTATGTCAGGCGATCAAGAAGTCACTGGTTTGTATGAACACTGTTAACTCCTGGTGCCCCTGAGCAACACATCTAACACTAACTGCTCTTAGTGGTCTGGGCTCTTCTTGCATGGCTTACACCACCGTTGGTTTATGAGTGTATGAATGTGTGTGTGATTGGGTGAATGTACGGCAATACTGTACAGCGCTTTGAGTGGCCTGATGGTTAGAAAAGCACTACACGCAGTCCATCTTCTTCTGCTTCCACAGCCATGCTTGTCAAAGAGTGCCCCATTTGTGGAAGGTCACTGGCCTGCCTCAACAAACACCTTAAAGCTATGCACTTGGTGAAGAACAGAGACGAGAGGCTCATCCTTGTAATGCTGGCATCAGGCAAAATTAATATCCGCCATGAGCCTTGTCCAGTTGGCGGCTGCTCATACAAGAGCACGCGCCTGGACAGCCACATTCAGGCCGGCCACCGCGACCTGACGTCAGCCCAATGCCAAGCCTTCGTGTCATCTACCAAGAGGCGTGCGGCCATCGCCCGGCTCGCTATCCTGAGGGCCTCCTGTCCAGCGGTGCCCATGGCGACCAGGCTGGACAGACCTGATGGTGACAACGGAGGCTCAATGGCTCTTGTAGCCAGGCTGCAGGCCAGAAAAAGGGTCCTACAAAAGAAGCTGGCAGATGTCAGGATGAGGCTGTCGCTCGCCCAGCAGCAGCCCCAGCAGGCGGTAAGTGACATTGTGGGGGGAGGGGGGTTTGGAAGGGAGGATGAGCTAGCTTTAGAGCACATTTAAAATCCTCCTGCTTTGGCCCCCGTCAAGGCTGCTCAAGGTCCCAAGCAGAAGGAAGATGAAGTGGTAGTCTCAGCCTCCCTTCCCGCCCAACCTGGCCCCGCCCAGCTTGACCACACTCAGCCTTGCCCAGCCCACCCTGGGTCCAGCGGGGCATGTAAGCGTCCACACAAGGTGGGTCTCTCCCAGCCGGAAGGTCGTGGATTCAAACCCTGTGTTGTCCTACCTGTAAGCTTTCTTGAGCAAAATGCCTAAGCCCCTAGCCCCTAAAACTGCTCCGGGTTGGTGGTCGCACCTTGCATGGCAGCAATCCCCATCGGCGTGTGAATAGGTGAATGTGAGGGAAAACACTGTAAAGCGCTTTGAATAAAAGTGCATTATAAATGCAGTCCGTTTACCATAATACACTTTTATTAAAAATCCACCAATTATTTACCACTGCTTATACTGCATTTTACTATATTACCATTCTCTGTGCCTGCTGAAAGAATAATCTGTTACTTTTACACAGCCTTGGCTTCATATAGTATGGGTGTAACGGTTCAACAAATCCACGGTACGGTGGATTCAGTTTTTGAGCCACGGTTTATTTAATATCTCAGTTTCTTTCAAATATTTTTTCTTGAGGGGCGAAAACAGGGAATGTACCTTCATGTGAAAGATATTGCTAAAAGTTAGCCTACATGATACAAGCAAGCCAAGCATACCAAACACTTTGAAAGCCAGCACACTCTGCGCACACAGAGACACAGCATTCAAGATAAACCATTGGGCATTGGGACAGTTTTCATTCGTTGGTGGACATGGATACACCTCAGAGATTATGTAAATGAGAGCACCACATGAAAGCCAAAGTAACTGCTGTGACATGCCAAAACTGACAGCGAACCAAAACCATAGATGTTTGCATTGCGGTCTCGGTTTCAGCACCGTTACACCCCTGGTAAATTGGTGCAGACCGCTTACAACAACAATGCAATGTTTTCTGTGTGTGTGGGGCAGAGTTTCTGGGAAAGATCTTTTGTTTTATAGTTTAGATCAAAGATAGCAAGTGTTCTGGAGAATGACTGACCCTGCCTTGAATTCCTTCTCCTCCAGAAATCATCAGGGAGTCCTGCAAAAAAGACTTCCCAGGTGCCACTTTACATGGGACGAGGGAACATCCTTCCTGATTATGTTGGTAAGTGAATCACCCAGACTGTCCTGTTTTTTTTTCTTATCACACACCTTACATATAGTGTGTGTGTCTGTGTGTATGCGCGACATTCCAGAGACCGTTCTCATGGACTACAGTCGATTCAAAGGAGGGGTCAATCCCTCAAAACAGGCAAAGAAAAACTCCAGTGTCAGCCGTGTAAGGGCCTGGCTGTTGTACATGAGCCATGGCCACGCGCGGCTGGTAGATTGGTGTTTCCTTGACAACCTGCCACGCATTCGAGGGTCAGTGTGATGTCACACCTGACATGCTCTTTCTGCTTTTTAAACACAATAGCAACACAACAATAGCAGTAACTGTGTGTGTTTGTTGTATTTGCACAGATGGACCCGGAGAGTCAACAATAGCATGACGACGGCGTCTTTGCAGAACGTCCTCGAGTTCTGCAGATACATTAAGGACAGACCTCCGCCGTCGTCACAACTCACACAGGTCCAGTTCCACCAAATAATCCAGGCCCATCTCCGTGATGCGACCAAGAGCCTGCTCCTGCCACAGCTGGCCCACAAGAACACCGTAATGGCCCCGCTCATTTCTAGGGCAGACCTCCGTGTCTGCATAGAAATGAGTCGGGCCAAAATCCCAGAGATGCTGAGTAAGACTCTGTCCCCATTCGCTTTTGTTCTGTTAAAGACTTTCCCATATAGTGTCTAATGTCACACTGTTTTTTCCAGAGCATGTTAAAGAGGACCGCACCTTCACAAGCATTTATGACTTCTATGGTTACTTGGTGGCCTACTTGAGCTGTATTTATGGTCACCGTATGGCCTTATTTACTAATATGACCAATGGCCAGGTTGAGACAGCATTGGCGACTGGTGGAGCCTCTGGCTTCATCATAAATGTAATTATAATGTATATGAATATTACTATGGATTATTTTGACTTTTTAATGTGCTTTTGGTGGGAGCTGCCACATTTATTCTGCATGTCTTTCTATGTAATTTTCGTAGGTGTACAACCAGAAAACCGCCAATGAATTTGGAGCCACTCAGCTCTACCTCACAGCTGAGGAGATGGGGTGGTTCGCCAAGTGGCTCCAAATAAAAAAGGCCACGAAGCCCATGCCAACATCCTGCCTATTTTTCAGCAATGGGAAGGGGGTCACCAAGGACCTAGATAAATATCTCCAGAGGGTGTGGTCCTCCATGGGGCTATCTGGGAAAGCCACATTCACTGACATCAGGACCGCCGTGGCTGCCTATGTGAGTCAGCATCACACCCACATGGAATTAGAGAATTGTATTGCAGTCTGTTTTTTACGTCGGGACTACCAAGTTCCGATTGGGGTCAAATCAGTCAGTACCAAATTTCAGTACCCGAGAGCGCAAGAATAGAGAGAAACAGATGCGAGCGAGCGAGATTACATCATTCCTGCACAACGTGAAGCTTGTTCAGTGTTTCAACTACAATAGCAAGCCCAATTTTATTTTGTTCCGCTGTACTTACTCTGACTTAGTTCCTTTGTTAATGGAGGGTTCACCTTATCTGGCGCTGGCTCCAGGCGCGTCAATATAAAATGTTATCTAGGCCTATTTATAGATTGCTAAATGTGCTTTTTTTTTGTTGCATGTTGCGTTGTCATTGCGGCTCTGTTTATCAGGGGTTTTCCTTTTTCTTGCATGGAGCCTCTGTTAAATTTGGTGTCGCTTCCAGCTTGCTCTAGACAAAACCATAGTCAAAACTCTGTCGGTTGTTTGTTGCAAAATGCCAGATGAATTGTTAGTCACAACTATGTATGGGATGATATGAAAAGTTTATATCACGATTAACCTTTGATTAACATTTGATTATCGTTTACAACAATCTGCTACGTGTAACCTAAAGTGAGACTCTTATTTTAGAGAGGTTTGTATATTTTACGGAGCTTTTATTTTGAAGTAAATAAAGCTGTTTCCTATGAAAACAGCAGAAACATCTTAACCTGGAATCAGAGCAGAGATGCCATCGATATATTAGAATGTATGTAGAAGAGAGACTGGCTGGATAGTGAATGGTTAAAACAGTTATATCATGTAAATGGAGGAATATTTCAGTCTGATAAAATGTCGTATATTCTCTACCAGCGCTTTCACATTTTCCCGATCTATTGTTCAAAATGTGTGTTTTAAGCACTGTACAATTACGTTATCCTCTTGTTCTCTCAGTTGTCAGTGGCTGTTGTGGTCAATAAATAAAACTACGAGGCTTGCTGCCTTTGCCTGATTAAATAAAACTACGAGGCTTGCTGCCTTTGCCTGATTAAATAAAACGGAGAATTGCTGCATTTGCCTGATTAAATAAAACTATGAGGATTGCTGCCTGTGCCTGATTAAGCAAAAGGCATTTTTGCTAGGAAGTCACAGTTTACCTGATTCGAATTACATATATTATTAGACATTGATTGATGATTCGAATGACATACATTGGACATACTTTTCTACTGTTTGTACAGTAAAGTAGGGATGTTCCTAGCATATAGAACCGGGTCTCAATCCACATCTCTAATTGAGACCAGGATATTTAAGTTGAGGTTGCACTACTGCATGTTTAAAATCTTCAGCGACCACACCTGTGGACAGACTACTATCCTGTAAGATGGTCCTATAGTGGGGAAAACTTCCTTAACAAGTCGAGGAGGTATAATATCATTTGGAGAACCTGAGGGCTTCAAACTATCAACAATATTCTGTAAAACTGACAAAGTCACAGGCTCAAACATGTCAAAGACAGCTGAGCAGAGGGCAGAGACTGGGGTCATAAGCAGAAGGTTGGATTATAGCCCTAATGGATGTGATCTTATTAGTAAAAAACACAAGGACATTTTCACAAACAGCATGAGAGGCATCAACACAGGCATTAAGCACCAAGTCAATAGTCACACAAGGCACAGTTTGACAGAATGATGTCACAGAAATATTTCCTTCGCATCTTTTATAGTTGCCTTATAATTACACCAAGAGTCCTTCAACATTAATAAGACACATGCAGTTTGTCCTTTTTCCATTTGCGTTCATCCTTGAGGCATTCGCGCCTAATAACACAAGTCATATAATTTTGCCACGGCTCAAATTTAGTTTTAGGTTGTCTCGTTATCAAACGAGCCACAGTGTCGATAACAGTTTGGAAAGCGGAGTGATAGCGTCAAGGAGCAGCGCAACGTTTAACTGTTTTACAGGAATAAACTGCCTGAAATAATACAGGCATGTGGTCAGAAAACACTGTGTCACAGACCTCTAAATTAAGAATAGGCAAACCATATGATAAGACCAGATCAAGTGTGTGTCCACGTTCATATGTGTGAGGCCAGACACAGATTGTACAAGATTAAAAGTCAAATAAGGTATAGAAAATCTTTTGCCATTATCAGGACAACTCAAATGGATATTACATTCTCCAACAATAAGGACACGATCATATTTAGGCATAATTTCAGTCAGAAAAACAGAAAAATAATTTATAAAGTCCTTATTGTATTTGGGAGACCGGTAGACCACTGCACACAACACTGTGAAAGCAACTTAGCTCAAATAAGGTCAGTTTAAAGCTGGTGAAAGAGGATGATAGCGATGACTGTTTACATTTATAAATATTCCTATAAACTGATACGTTTACCCCTGCGGCGGTAACGCCTACGCTTGGGATATCAGTGACACATGGCAAGCCACGTACACTGGCCCCATCTTGGAAGTTGAATGTGGAGCATCTGTGCACAGCATCACACCATTTTCAGATCTCTCCAGAGATGTTTAATCGGGTTCAAGTCTGGGCTCTGGCTGGGCCACTTAAAGACATTCACAGAGTTTCTTTGTTATCTTGGCTATGTGTTTAGGGTCATTTTTCTGTTGGAAGATTAACTTTTGCCCCAGTCTGTTGTCCAGAGTGCTTTGGAGTAGGTTTTGATCAAGTATGTCTCCATACATTGCTGCATTCATCTTTCCCTCAATCCTGACTAGTCTCCAAGTTTCTGCCACTGAAAAACAACCCCACAGCATGATGCTGCCACCACCATGTTTCACTGTAAAGATGGTATCTTTCAGGTGCCTTTTGGCAAACTCCAGATGGGCTGTCATGTGCTTTTTACTGAGGAGTGGCTTCTGTCTGGCCACTCTACCATACAGGCCTGATTGGTAGAGTGGTTGACCTTCTGGAAGGTTCTCCTCTCTCCACGGAGCAATGCTGGAGCTCTGTCAGAGTGACCATCGGGTGCTTGGTCATCTCCCTGATTAATATCTTTCTCCTCTGATTGCTCAGTTTGGCCAGCTCTAGGTAGAGTCCTGGTAGTTCCAAACTTCTTTCATTAACGAATGATGAAGGCCACTGTGCTCTTTGGGACCATCCTATCTTGGAGGTCTACAGACAATTCCTTGGGCTAGGTTTGTGCTTTGACATGCACTGTCAACTGTGGTACCTTATATAGACAGATGTGTGCCTTTCCAAATCATGTCAAATCAGTTGAATTTGGCACAGTTTGACTCCAAACAAGTTGTAGAAACATCTCAAGGATGATTAGTGGATCATCAGTGTGCCTGAGCTCCAATCTGAGTGTCATGGCAAAGGTAAATACTTGTACATGTGATTTAAAAAATATTTATTTTTAATATATTTGCAAAACTCAAACTAACTTTTTCACTTTGCTATAATGGGGTATTATGTGTAGAATTTTGTGGAAAATAAAAATGTTTTGGAATAAGGCTATAACATCACAAAATGTGGAAAAAGTGAAGCACTGTGAATACTTTCCGGATGCACTGTACTTGCCAGTTGAATGGATGAACCATCTGGTTCTGGTTTTCACTGTTTGCAAACCGAAACCACGGCACACACCTACACCACACCCATATAGCCATCAATATGACGCTGATTGGTAAGTTCAGTTGCTACTCAGACACATTCAAAATTATTCCTAGGCTTTCCAGACTAATTCTCACAAGCTTCTTGATTTAACAGGGTAGTAAGCGATCGGGAAAACTGCGGCAGGTGCAGTTAATAACCTATTATTATAAAATAGCCTATTATAAAAAAGATACTGTTTTTGACCGGTACTGAATTTGAGGTACTGGCCCAGCACTGATATAGATTCAAATGTGAATAGTATGCAACCCTACAATCAATGTGCTGGTGCGTTTCAGGCAAAGACAACCCATGCTCCGGATGTCTATGAACAAATGTCAAAACTAATGCGCCTCGACACAGAGGAGAAAACCTTGAGCCTGTCGGTGGATGAGTGCAGGAAACTAAGGGAACATTTTGAAGCCTTGTCCTCACTTGACCACCAGGACAGCCAGGACCGGTTAAGGCAGCACAAGGCCCCTACGACCTGGCAGGATGAGGAAAAGGGCCTGACCAATACTACACCTGAACATCAGGTGGCACATTCAGAGAAAGAACAACAGGAACACCTTGAAGAGGTATATTATAGTTGGTTTTAAGAAATGCATACATGTTTCACTGTTTAAAAGGGCATCGACAGTAATAGCATAATTATACTTGACTAAAAATGTTCTGTTCCCATTCCCCCCACTGACACCAACCAAGCAGCTTGCCAGGAGGATAATGGGAGGACAGACCTGCCGAGTCTTGTTAAGCCCGCTCGATCCTTGTCAAAAGGTTATCCAAAAGGAAGAATTAGGGAAAACAATGCTTCTACGGAATGGGACATTAGTGAGATTCTAAGGAATGGGACATAAGTGAGACATTAAAGGAAGACGGACCCCTCCTCTCCACTGCGTGGAGATTCACAAATTTCTTCAGCACCTTTTAAAACACACACAGTATTTGTAAATAGATTATTGTAGTGATGTTTCATGTCAGTCGCATCCTGGCATCCTTAGACTTTCCTTCAGCGTAGCAGAAAAACACTGCTTGTACTTTTTCTCTTATTTTGTTATGTTCTAATCCTATAAGAAACAACATTGAATAAACAGAATAATCGGTTTAATAGTGTCCATGTGTAATGTGTGGATGAGGTGAGTGCAGTAACAATAAATGAGCACCAAGTAGATGTATTGGAGATGGGCATGGACAATCACAGACTACAACAAATAACATAT